>MU678855.1:0-12288 GCA_026770625.1 Nicotiana glauca
TTGGGTTTTCATTACTGAATTGGTAGTTTAATTGATGCAGCTTTAAGGGACAAGTAAACTAGTTAAATTTCAGTCGTTGTTAGCTGGGTAAAGGGTTAGGAAGAGTCAGTAATTTTGAGAAGTTTTCAGGGGTAATTTAGGCATGGGAAAGGGTAGGTTTTATTAAGATTGGTAATTTCAAAACAAGGGAAAGGGTAGTATAGGAATTGTAATGGGTATAGGACCTTCTAGAATAGACTCTAGTGTAGATTTCAGCTAAATAGATGCACTTACTTCAGAAACAAGTTAAGTAAATAAAGGACTAGTTGTGAAAATAGAAGAAGGAAAATTGTGTGAAGGCCTTCTAGAAGGTTCATCCACATTTTTGCCTATAAAAGGGCATTAACTTGCCTTGTAGTCTAAGTTTTGGAGCCTCACAAAACTCCCTCCCCTTCTCTACAAATTTCAGATCTGAAACTTGAGATCAAAACCCCAAAATATTCAAAATCAAAAATAAAACAATAGTGATTCCTAGAAAAACCCAAAAACAATAGAAAACCGAAAAAAAATCAAAATATGTTACTGTTCCATTGCTTATTTCAATCACTTTTCAAATTCTAGTGTTGATTTCTTCATTCCTGTTCTGGATCTGCATTCTAAAAGTATTTGGATCTGTTTAATGGCTTGTTTTATCGATTTTGGGTCTGTTTGTTAAGTCCATTCGAGCTCGGCTGTTTCTGTTTGGAGTGTTTGAGTTGCCATTGGTTTTTTACAAATCTGTTTCGAGCCTGTCTTGAGTTTACTTGCTGGGTTGAAGTGGAATTCAGCCATTGAACTGCTGTTGATATTGCATTGCTTTGCTTACTTCTCCTCTCTATTCAATTTACTTCAGGTACTCACCGAAAACTCAGTACTATGTGGATCGTTTGTTGAGAAATAAAATGAAAACTGAAGCTTCTGTTATAGATCTTTCATTTGTGGATCTCATTACATTTTTAGCAGCTCTACATGATTTGATTTAATCAATTGGACTGTGTAATTGAACTAGTAGGATTGTGTTATATAGATTGTTGGACTGTTGATTTGTAATTACTTAGAGTTAGCTTGTTTATCATAACAATTTTCTGTTTAAACATTCACAATCATGAATAGTTCAAGTTTGTAGTGAAGTTGGAGCTAATGTGTTTGTCCTAAACAATTTCGTAAAGCAGTAACACTAACTGGTTCGTAATTTTGTTTAAAAGTTTAATAATTAGGAAAGTATGGCATCTGTCATATAATTGCAAACATGAGTAATTTTATTAGACGTTGGGTCATTTTCAAAGTCAGGACAACACGATTGCTTTTTGAATGATTTAAGGGTCAGTGCTAAATCGATTTAGGTAAATACATATTCATGTCCATTTATCACAAGAGTGGAGCCCAGTCATGGGAGTTTGAGATAAAGTGAGTAAGCAAGCTTTTAATCAATTCGTTAGATTAGCACTCCTGGGATTTGATCCCTAGACCTCCGCACCCTCTACTGTTGTGGGCTGTTCTTAGCCCAACATCTGAAGTTACCGGAGTTCCGGTACAAAGTGTATTGGGGCTTTTTAGGGCCCAAGACTGGACTGCCTTCCCATTTTGTTAAAAATCTTTGGGTCCTGGCGTGAATTTGAAGCCGAGTTCAAATATTAATCCAGTAGGAACGTGTATATGTTTTTAGAGACGAAAAATAAGTAGAGAATTATAGTTGCTTTAGGCTTGACTTTTTAAAATGGGACGAGCCTCGCCCAATAATAAAAAAGATTGCGGGGCCCTCAATAAAGGTTTAAAATTACTTAGAAAATCGGGAAGGGCCGTTTAGCAAACTTCACGACCTCCTCAAAATAATACTACGTTAGAATCTTTAGGCACGATTTAATTAAATTACTTTCTTAAACTCGGGTGCGTATTGATGCGACCTAAATCCAAATCTCGACGAAGTCGAAATGTGTTGACAACCATGGGTGCATTGATTGCGACGTGGTTCGAAATGCGTTTTTACGACGTCGCAATTCTTTTAAACTAAATAATGATAAAAAGTGGTTTACAAATAAAAGGCACATAAGCTAGCATGTATTAAAATAAGATAAAATCAAATACAACAGTTAAGCGACCGTGCTAGAACCACGGAACCCGGGAATGCCTAACACCTTCTCCTGGGTTAACAGAATTCCTTACTCGGATTTCTGGTTCGCAGACTGTAACATAGTCATATTTTCCTCGGTTCGGAATTCAACCGGTGACTTGGGACACCATTAATCTCCCAAGTGGTGACTCTGAATAATTAATAACTAAATCTCGTTCCGATTGTCCTTTAAGTGGAAAAACTCATTTATGCCCTTACGGGTGTAGTAAGCGAAAAAGGAGGTGTGACACCTATTTGCAACTTTATGTGAAATTACCTTGTATGTTTGCTTGCTTTAAAGTCACAATTGTAGCATGGCCGGGAATACACTAGTGGATCTTGAGGGGTGCCTAACACCTTTCCCTCGAGATAATTTCTAGCCCTTACCCGAACTCCAGTTCTTCATCTCAAATTCTTTCTTAAAGTGTCCTAATGCACTATAATCATTAGGTGGTGACTCTCCGAATCCAAAACCCAATTCCCAAACGGGAATAGAGTTGTCTTTCCTAAATGTCGTAAACTCGATTTCTCGCTTTTTAGGGGATGGAAAAAGGGGGCGTCAACAAGGTTCCCTATCTGGTTCTTGGTACTAAGTTTGTTAGATCATCAAAACATAAGACAAATATATTGAACACCTATCAATTCCCCCTTTTTTGATGATGACAAACTTAGTGTTGAATACGAGAAGTTAGAGTTCAGAGAACCAGATTAGATAGCAGGATACCATATATTCCCCCTGACTTTATGCCCTTACTTACACATATTTCCTCATATGTTCCCCCTGAATGTTTGCTATCATTCTTGGTCATTTATCTGGTTCCATACAGAAAGTTTGTTAGATCATCAAAACATAGCTTAAAAGACTTTAAGCCCATCAACAAGGTTCTTCTACCCCGTGCTGAGAGAAGGTCCACAATGTACAAGTCTGATCTGTATTTGATGGAAGCACTGGATGGATTCCGCGATGTTAACTTGCCAGCCATCATGATTGAGCACGTGCAAAAGGTGGCTTCTTTTAAAGAAGGGAACCATGGTCTTCCTAATGGATTTCTTCTCACACATGTCTTCAAGTTCTTTGATGTACCTTTGGGACAACCCAAGATAGGGACCAATAAGAAGATCTTCTCTCAAACTACTTTGGAGAAACGTGAATGTGTTGAAACAGGTGGAGGGGTAGGAAGCACTTCAACAATCTCTCAGCTTATCAATGCCCAAAATAGTGCTCCTAGGGAGATTTAAAAGTTGAAGTCAAGGAATTCTGTTCTGGAGAGTCAACAGGCCCAAGGGGCATCAGGGTCAAATAAGGAGATCGCTCGTCTGACCAAAGAAAATACTGATCTCAGGCAATAAGTGGAGAACCTGAAGGAGAAACTGCTCGCAGAGAAAATGTCGGTTCTCAACACCCTTGCTTCAACTTCTAGGCCCTCTCCTCCTAGTGTCCCCTAGGCAAACCCTTTAGTGACCAGTTTCTGGATTATTTCTTTTTGTTTTTGATGGCTCTTTAGTAGTTGTTTTTGTTTTTCTTTTGTGGTGTGGATGGAATTTCCTTGTACTGCTCCTGATGGTAATAATCCAAATTTGCCTTTGCTATAATAGCAAAGGCTTATGTTTTATAAAAATAATCCTCTTTTGATGTTAATGTTTGTGTCTCTCTATTTCTCTTTTCAATCATGTTGTGTGCACATACGTGGCATGAGTTAGATAGGTTAGACTTTTTTATGTTAATTTCTTGTGTGTATATTTTTAATAATAACAAAAGGGGGAAGTATAATTAAAACAAGGATCTGATTAAGGGGGAAGCAAACAATCAGGGGGAACTTGTGAAGTTCCCATTTGAAACAAGGATCTGACTTAGTGGGAAGCATAAAGTTAAGGGGAACTTGTAAAGTTCATGTTACTTCATCTGGTTTATTTTGCGCTAAATATGTGTTATCAATTTCTAAGTTTGTTATCATTAAAAATTAAAAAAATTGATGGGTTTACAGTACCTTAGCTTTATGTTTTGATGATCTAACATGCTTACTGTCAAAGAACATGATAAGGAACCTGACACACTTGGAACGGACTACAGCTAATGCGAGTTGTTATGACTTCAGAAGATAAAGAATCAACATAGGGACTTGATCTCCTTGTGTTTCCCTGACAATTGTACGAAGTCAACTGTCTACAGCTAGAAAGTAATTACATGCACTGTATACGCAAACAGTGTTGCACAGTACTACAGTCACTCCCCTTTAACCAACCAAGTGATTGCATCATTTAAGTAATGTCATCTAAGTTGTATTAACAAAGAGCATTACAACAAAAACATCACTTGAGCATTTGAGAATTCATTCAAGCACTCCAACCATTCACCTGCCAAGCATTCAACTCTCAAGCGCATCAAGAACAAAGAACAACACTACTATGGACCAGTTCCTATAGCAAGTATCTTGTATGTCCTTAGTTGAGTTGTAACTTTGTAATTGTTCTTTATTGTAATTCCTACTTTGCTTATCTAGAGCGTTACTTAGGAACCTCTTGCAAACCATAAATCTTTAGTGTTTGTGTCGTGACTAGAGTTAGTCATGAGTTAAAGTCTTTGTAATAGGTGTATTGCAAAGTGGCTTGTAATAGGTGTATTACAAGTTAGTGAGGGATTAAGAGTTTAATTCCTAGATTGCATAGAATCTAAAGTTGCTCATAGTGAAGTTGAAATCCTACCAGTGTAGGTCGTGATTTTTTTATCCCCTTGAGCATGGATTTTTTCATGTAAAAACTCTCTATTCCATTTACTTACTGTTTCATTAGCACTATCAGTGGGAACCTATAGAGAGCCTGGTCTCTATATAGTTTGGTGGACTCATATATTCTATCAACAACAAACCCTTCTGGTTATTTGTAACACTCCTCAAATTTATAAAAGTTTCAAGACATGCAAAATATAGAATTTAGTGTTTTTACTTCTATTACATATTTGAACCCTTGTTATATTTATTTTTACTTACTTTTCTATTTATAAAGAATTGGATATATAATTAAAAGAATATTAATAATTTTAATATTAGTAGTATTTATAAGTAGGTATCATTAATATTAGTTAAGTAAAAAAAACAAATAAAAAATGGGGGGACAAGCCTAAGCCCATAAAGGGCTGTTGAAAAATCAAAAGGCTTAAAGCCTTGCCTTGGACGAAAAAAAGGTCCAAAGAAAGCAAAGCTACATAATACTATATGAATAGGAAACAGAAGCAGTGTTGCGAAACACTCACGCATGCAACGAAAAATCCTAGGTTTCTTTACAAATCACTAATTATTGTACTCAGTTATATACAATTTCCTTTTCTCAATTATCTTACAGTAATAGTAGGTAAGAATTTGATAGTTAATTCCCTTCTTCCTCTGTATTAACAGTAAGTTCAATGTTTAGATATAAAACTTTAAAATTAATTCAAATGCACTAGTTATTGTAGAATCAATTGTTTGATGAGTATAAATTGGACTGGGGCCTACGTATTGGCTCTGGGAGTTTTGAGGTGAGTTGATATAATATTTTACTAAAGTGGTTTAACTCACAAAAATACGCATACAAGGTATTTAATTAATTGCTTAAAAGAGTTTATATGTACTTAAGTAGAGCGAGTGAGTACCTATTAACTTAGAATTGTTCTAGCTATATTCAATTTTCATGTTGAAAATTCATGAAGGAGCAAGAATCTTTAGATATACTTTTGAATATTTATTTCATTCTTATGCTGTTCTTTACATTTAAGGATACCAATATGAGTATGTATATGTGTTTCAAAAAAGATTTAGACTTGAAAAGGCACAAGAAGAAGTTTAGAAAGAAAAAGTTTTTGGGAGTATACTTTATTCTGAGAAAGGGTTATCGTCCAGGCCGAGGGCCCTGATCAAGGCGTTGACTTCTTGAAACTACTTGTGCCAAAGTAGGGAGCACACGAGCCGAGGGTATTGTTAGTGAGAATTTGCCAAGCCAAGCTAAGGTATGGTACATGAGCACTGAGAACCATGAAGCGAGTAGCACCTCGTGGATCGGGCCTATTCGATTATGTTGGGATCGAACCCGTGCCGATCATACGGTGACTAAGACAGAATTATGTCAGGATAGTTGTAACTCCCAATGTATAAAGTGAAGTATTTTTTTAAAAGAAAGAAAAAGAAAATAAGTTCTTTTAGAATATTCATAAACCGTTATTATGCAATTATTTTAAAATTGTTCTTATAAGCTTATGTTTTACATGCATTTAGAATCTTTTATCCTAATATATATGTTATTAAAGTTCGTCTCATGTCATTGAGACTCACTGAGTACGATGGATGGTACTGATGTTCTCTTTTGGGAACTTACGTTGGTCTACGGTACAACGTAGGAAGCGGTTTTGTAGACGAGCAGGATACATGTTATGACTTGTCTCACTTCTAGTGCTATTGGTAAGCTCCGCTTTTGTTCATAGAGTACTCCTTTGAGTCGTCATCATTTACCTCTTTCTTTGTTTACTTGGAGAACTTGCCAGGAAATCTCATGTCCTGAGCAATGCGTCAGTTTATCAGTAGAGGCTTCATAGACACAGTCATTGGGTTAAGATTCAGATGTTTTTGATAATAACTTAGCAGTAATTCAGTGGTACTACGTATAAAGTTTTGGAGTTGGTTTATTTTATATATTCAAATTAATTAAAAGTATTTGGTTAAAGTATTGCCTTGTTGCATATAAAGATTGATGTTATCATAGTTTTGATAAGCATAGATGGTTCGCTCGGTCAAATTTAGCGATCGGGTGCCGGTCACAGCTTATTCATAAAATGGGTCATGACAAACTTGGTATCAGAGCGTCAGGTTTATGGAGTTCTAGGGGTCTATGAAGCTGTTTTAGTAGAGTCTTGTTTATGGATATGAAGTGTGCCATACTTATAAACATGAGGCTACAAGCATTTAGGAAAATTCTCATTTTTTTCATACTTTAGATCGTGCAATAGAGCCTACCTCTAAGAAATTATATCGTTTCTCCAAAACTCACAGAAATGGCTCGTACTCGTAACTCTGACACCGGCACTGAGGATGCTGCTCAAGAAACTATTGCTATTATTATGGATCAAGGTAGAATTAAGAAGGCTTCAACTCAGAAAAGGAAGGGTAAATCCAAAAAGGGGTTCAAGTACCTCGGGTTGAACATGAAGAAGGGGTGGAGCATTATGATCCAATGTTGCCCCCAACAGCAGTTCCGGCTCAGACACCTATATCTCCAGATGTGGGTTAGATGTTTAATGTTGTTAATAGTGCTATGGAGATTTTTAAAGCCTTCATGGCCAACCATACAAGAGAAGAGATGAGATTCCACCTCAATCAAATAGATAGAACAATTCCGAGTCCTCAAGAGTGAATGAATTTTTAAAGTTGAGTCCTCCATTGTTCCATGGTTCTATAGTTGATGAAGATCCAATGTTGTAGCTGGAGGGTGTCAAGAAAGTCCTCTAAGCGATGAAGACATTTGATGATGAAGCTGTGGAGCTGGCTGCTTACCAGATTAGAAATGTGGCTGGCGCTTGGTTTGAGATGTGGGAAAAAGAAAGAGATGGAGATGATGGTCCACCTACTTTGTAATAATTTGAAGAGGCCTTCATGGTTAACTTTATCTGGAAGATCATAGGGAAGCTAAGGCTACAGAGTTTGAACAGATCAAGCAAGGGAATAAAAGTGTGCAAGAGTACTACATGGAGATCATAAGGTTGGCCAAACATGTTCCTCACATGGTTAAGACAGAAAAAGAAAAGATTCGCAGGTTTGTTAGCGGTCTAGATTACTACATTAAGGATACGACATCAGGTGCAGTTGTAGGAATGATAGCTTTCTCTTCTAGTTATTGTGGAATTTGCCAAACACTTAGAAAAACACAGACAACAAAGGAGAGAAGAAAAAGAGCATAACAAGAAAGCTTGGATGCGGGCAGGTTTAATGGTACATCCAGCGGAGATGGAAGGGATTCCTCCAATAAGGAGTTATTAGCACCAGTTCAGCACAGCCATTAATCAGGTGGTGGGTCTTCCTTCGGACGTACTCAGAGTTATGGAAACCATTCTGGCTAGAACATAATTTTAGGACATCATCCTCACATAGACAGAGTCATGCTGAGCAACATTCGCAACAACAAGGTCTTTGTGGAAGATGTAAGCAATAACATTCGGGACAGTGCAAGCTTGGGTTTTATGGTTGTTATCGTTATGGAGACATTGGTCATATAAAGGTCAACTGCCCAAAGTTGCGACGTAATTTCAGTGAGGGATCAACTCGTCCTTCTAGTTCCTTAGCTACTGCAGTTGCACCACCTCAGGCTCGTGGTTATCATAATTAGATTGGGCATGGGGCAGGCAGAGGTGTAGATCGAGTTACTCAGGGATGGGGACTTTGTTTGCTACACTTGATCATCAGAGTGAAGAGGCATCTGCAGAAGTTATTACATGTATACTTCTAATCTTCTCACATAATGTTTATTCCATAATTGATCCACGTTCATTATTTTCATATGTGACTCCATACTTTGCAATTAACCTCAGGCTAGAAACGAAATACTTACTGAGACATTCCTAGTATCTACTCCAGTTAGCAAGTCAGTTAGAGCCACAATAGGTTGCATAGTTTCAATCCAAGTCCGCAACACCGAGGTCAATCTCATAGAGTTAGAAATGGTGGATTTCGATGTGATCATAGGTATGGATTAGGTGTCTTCCTGCTATGCCATGTTATATTGTTGTGTCAAGATAGTTGGGTTCCAATTTCCAAATAAAGAAGTCTTAGAGTGGAAGGGTAGTTCGGCTTCGCTTGTAGGTAAATTTATTTCTTACCTTAAGGCATAAGGAATAATCAGTAAAGGCTGTCTTGCCTATTTGTCTCACATCATTAATCCAGAATCAGAACCACCAGCTCTTTAGTCTGTGCCAGTTGTTAGAGAATTTCTAAAAGTTCTCCCAGATGAACTTCCTGGACTTCCTCCTGAAATAATCATAGACTTTGGCATCGATCTCATGCCAGGCACTCAGCCCATATCTATACCTCCTTATAGGATGGATCCAGCAGAACTTAATAAGTTGAGGGAACAGTTGAACGACCTTCTTGACAAGGGCTTCATCACGTCGAGTGTTTCACCACGGGGCGCCCCGGTCTTGTTTGTCAAGAAGAAAGATGGGTCTCGCAGAATGTGAGTCGACTATCGGTAGTTGAATAAAGTTACCATTAAGAACAAGTACCCACTGCCAAGAATTGATGATTTATTTGATCAACTTCAGGGTGCAAAGTACTTTTTAAAAATAGACTTGATGTCGGGGTACCGCCAGTTGAGAATCAAAGAAGAGGATATATCTAAAATAGCCTTTAGAACTCGCCACTGGCACTATGAATTTCTACCGATGTCCTTCGGGTTGACAAATGCTCCAGCTGCATTCATGGACCTTATGAACAGAATTTTCAGCCATTCCTTGATAACGTTATTATCGTGTTTATAGACGATATTTTGGTATACTCTAAAATCAAGGAAGATCATGCATAACACCTTAGAATAGCCTTGCAGACTGATAAGTAGGGATTTTGACTGCTTATTTGCTCGCTTTTACTTGCGTTTTAGCTCAAAAATGCTTAAAGGTATTCCTGAAAACTAACTAAATGTGCTTAATTGCACGATTATGGAGAAATGAGCCAAAGAAGACAAAATCAACTTATAAAAGAGTCAAAAGTGAACAAGAACCAAAACAATGCAAAAAGGGTAGCGGTGTGGTCGCATAAGGAGATTCAAAGAGTATGTTTTGGCTAGCTCAGGGAGTGCAGACCGCACTGAAATTGTGCGGCCGCAGGAGTTCAAGTGCAGCCGCATCCATTATTATGCGGACCGCAGTGTTCAGAGAGCTGGAAAGTTTAGGAGTGCGGACCGTATCACTTTTGTGCGGCCGTATAATCCTAAGTGCGGCCGCACCCATTTCTATGTGAACCGCAGAAGACCGCAAGTTCCAAGACCAAGTTCCCAAGAACACGGACCGCAACACTTTTGTGCGACCGCAGTAGCCCATTGTGCGGACCGCACCAGAATTATGTGACTGCACAACCTTCGTAGGGGCATTTTTGTCAGATATTTTTAGCTTAATATAAATACAATTTTTTGTTAATTTTAGTTTGCAGAGGTGCACCTGAGCGGTTTTCTTTACTTCTTTGAGTAAAGTTGTACTGGATTGACTTATTAATAGTAGATTTCTTTATTTAATCAATGATTATGCATTCTATCTTAATTTCTTCTTGTATTTCTTTATTTTTCATGAGTAGATAAATATTTAGCAAGGTTTGTGGCACAATCCTAGTGTAAATACTTAATGGGTACCTACTTTTAGGGCTTGTTTGTGATTGGTTTAGTGTTATTTAGCCTTATTTATGCTTAAATCCTAGAATTAAAGGTTCCAAATATTGACTCATGCCTTTTTTACCTAGTCTTTGCTTGAGAAAGAGAGGCTAGGTTTAGAAAACTTGGCTGACAAGGAATTTGGGTGAACTCAAGAAATTGATAGCCCCAATTAAAGGGTCATATCTAGAGATAGTGAGACCCGAATTGAGCATATATCACTTGATTTGTGTAACACCCATTTGGTCTTGAGAAAGCCAAATTGAGAAAAATCACTCAAACTACCAAGAGGTATAGAGTGATAAATTGCGTGTGATTGCTATACCACGATCCCCATAAATCAAACTTTCCCTATAGTTTACAACCTGTTAATGTGACGACCCAAAGGGTCATCACCTATTTTCCTCATCTGTTTCGTGCTTCCGAGGCCTTGAAAACCTCATTTTCTATTGCCTCGATTTGTGTGCGTAGTCCGGGCGCGTAGCCAGAAAATTTCTGTGTTGAAATATGTGAATTCTGTGAAAAAATTTGAAGAATTTTGATATTAATATGATTATAGTTGACTTTGGTCANCGTATTTTGGTTCCGACGCCCGGTACATGTCTTATATATTGTTTAAGCGCTTCCTGTAAAGTTTGGTTAAAAACGGACATCGTTTGACGTGTTTCGGACCTAAAAAGCTAAAGTTAAGGTTTATGAACTTTGAAATGAAAAGTGATGATCTTGGGGTTTAATTCGTGGAATTTGATGTTATTTTAGCAATTTGATTGCTCGATCAAGTTCGTATGATGTTTTTGAGTCAGTGTATATAATTGGTTTTGAGCCTCGAGGACTCGGGTGAGTTTCGGATGGGTAACGGGATGTTTTGAACTTAGTAAAAACTGCAGAAAAACTCAGTTCTGGTATCTGGTATTTAATTCTATGCGATCGCATAGGTTGCTTCGCGATCGCATAGTGTAGCCTTCCATGTGCCCGCATTAGTTCTATGCTATCGCACACATTCTTCCGCGATCGCATAGAGTTGCCAGTTCTTTCTATGCGAACGCAATGCTTACTCCGCGTTCGCACTTCATTAAAGGCCAAATCTGGACTGACCATGTTTTTCCTCTATGCGTTCGCCTAATGTGCCATGCGATCGCAATGCTTTACCCTCCATTACCCTATGCGATCGCAATGCCTTCTCCGCGATCGCATAGGGCAATTTCGCCCAGTTAAATTTTTTTTTAAAACGAGACAGAATCAGTAGCTTGGGATTTTTCACTTTTTATCACGAGTCTTCTTCTCTCCCAAGCCCTAGGAAGCCATTAAAGCCCCCAA
Organism: Nicotiana glauca; assembly: GCA_026770625.1. Taxonomy (NCBI): domain Eukaryota; kingdom Viridiplantae; phylum Streptophyta; class Magnoliopsida; order Solanales; family Solanaceae; genus Nicotiana; species Nicotiana glauca. Next base: position 11,822 of record MU678855.1, read on the forward strand.
GCTTCAAGGCCATTCAAGTAAGTAATTTCCCGCTTATTTCCTTCACTTTTCCGTCATTAATTAACAAGAAGCCTAAATCATGAAATCAAGGTAGAAATCATGGGTTTTGAACAAAGTTAGGGTTTTGAGAATTTTGGGTGATTCAACCCCAATTTGGGGTCGAATCTTAAAACAAATTATATAGTTGGACTCGTGGGGTATGGGTGAATTTATTTTGGTTCGAACCTCGGGTTTTGACCAAGCGGGCCCGGGGTCGGTTTTGCTATTTTTGGGCAGAATGTTAAAAGGACTTTAATTAGTCAATTGGATTGGATTGTTGAGTACTATTGATGATATTAAATAAATTGTGTATAGATACGATTGAATTGGAGCGAAATTCGAAAGGAAAGGCATTGCTTGAGGACTGAGTTGGCAGTAAACCTTCGAGGTAAGTGTTTGGTCTAACCCTAGCTTGAGGGAATAGGAGT
>MU678856.1:10020-62496 GCA_026770625.1 Nicotiana glauca
TGCGGTAATGACCTTTTTCCTCAATCTGGCAATCTCATTATCATGTTCTTCTCTCAGCTGCTGAATCATGCGGGCTCGTTCTTCTGCGTTTTTAGCCAACTGTCTTCAAACCCCAGCTAATTCCCTTTCTACTTTGTTGAGATCGAAACTGTAATCGTTTACTTTTTGCCTTAAATTTTCTATAAGCTTTGCATCTTTGGCACTCCTAGTAGGGGTTTCGGCTGCTATCTTCATTTTCTGCATTTGGGCTCGTAACGCTTCATTTTCTTTGGCCAATTTCCTTTTCTCGCCCTCGTCAGCCGCAGCTTGCACACTATTTTCAAACCTAAGGTCTTGGACCTGTTTTTCCAGCTCACCTATTTTTTCCCTGTACGCATTTTCTTTGTCTAACCAGGCCCACTGCTCTTGCGATGATTCAGCAAACTCCTGGAGATGAGGCCTTTTGGCCGGCCTTCCAAATGCCACATCCCTTCTATACCAAGACTGATAATCAGGTGACACTTCTCCTTTGGCTCGATCCCGGACACAAGTATTCGCCGTCAAATATTGACATTCTCTCCAGACCTGGCGAACCTTTGCTTCAGGAAATTGGCCGTCAGGGCCAATCTCAACCACTTGCAAACTAAGATCATCGTCCTTGGGCACTATCTGGCATCTCCTGAGTTGTCTTAGTACCCGGTATGGGGCATAAGGCTGAATGCTTCCAAGACCCATCAAGAGAAAATGCGGCCTTGATGCTGGCATATATATGATTTTATCAATGCGCAACCATCCAAATGTCCATTCTATTTGACTAGCAGTGAGGGACCAAAAGTATGTTGTCTAACCCATGAATCCTTCCGGCAGATTGACCCCTTTAATCCTTGTGTAAAACTCTTCTATGCTGGTTTTCTCTGGAGACTTGTAGCTCAAAAACTGAGGACGATGGCACAAATGCTCGGTCATCCACATTTGTAACAGTAGATTGCATCCCTCTAAGTAGTCTTTCCCGGCCTTGCAGGCTGTAAGAGCACGGAAGATATCGGCTAATATCATAGGTGCGAGAGTGCTTTTGTCTTGAGTCATTAGAGTACTGACGACCCCGGCTATTTTTATGTCAATGTTTCCATCTTTCCTTAGAAATACCACAAGCCCCAGAAAAACCACCATGAAAGCGACACGTCTATGCTCCTCCCATTTTTGACGGTTACCATTACTACATATCTTGGTTTCTGGATTATTGAATCCCCCGATGTGGCCATATCTATGGTATATGAAGTGTGGGGTGCAAAAACCATTTGCCAGATCTGTGTTGTGAACCGTTCTACGTATCTTCAGAGAGTCTAAAAATATGTGTATTGCTACAGTTCTCGGGGCAACCAAGTATTTGTGCCTTAAAGGAACCTCATCTTTTCCGATGTAGCTATCTATTTCCTCTAATGTTGGGGTAAGCTCAAAATCTGAAAAATGGAACACGTTGTGTGCCGGGTCCCAATACGTCACTAGTGCTCTGATAATATCTTCCCGAGGCACAATTTCTAGCAAACCGGTAAGCCCTTTCAAATATTTCTTGACTTCATCTTGCCCTTCGCCTCCTAAATCGTTCCACCACAGACGTAACTCCAAAAGGATTTTATGCATGATTGAGAAAGGTTCATTTTGAGTCGTGCTCATCCTGCACATTTATTAAGGTGATTTAATCACTTATTTTGACCTAAAAGCAAAAAATAACACTATTTTTTCATTCAAATTCCTAATTTTAAAAGCAAACCCGGTTTTGCAAATACGGCCTTTCAGCACTTCGGGTGAAGATTTTAAGGTTGCATTAGCTAACCGGCCAAAATCTTTAACAAATGATCAAATATGGCTGTCCTCACAAAAGCAGCCTTCTGTCGTCCCTTCAGTAACATTCGGCTTATTTTTCAACAAGAATGGCGTCACCCAACTTATTGGATAAAAATTAAAATTTTGGTATTTTTTTGGCTATTTTTGCAAAAGGGGTGGTTGGACCCGATGAGGGTTGCCTACGTATCTCACACCCAGTGAGAATCAAACCAGCGTAGTTCGGGCAAATTAACGAACTATTTTAAAACAAGACTTTTTTTTTCATTCTCATTTTTTGGCATTTCATAAGCAAATATCAAAACTACTTTCAAAAGCAAGACTCTTTTTTTTTCATTTTTATTTTTTTTGCATTTGATAAACAGATAAAATAAACTAAAAAAAAACTATTTTTTTTAAAAAATAAGACTTTTTTTTTTCATTTTCATTTTTCATGGTAAGACAAACTATTTTCCTTTTCTATTTTTGAAAATCAGACAAAATAACGACTCCCTTTTCCCTTTTTTTTTATTTTCAACAAACAACCTATTTTCCCAAACTAAAATAAAGACTCTTTTTCTTTTTCTTTGCTTTTAGTAAAACAAACTATTAAAAACAAAATATTTCCATTTTTTCATTTTTTTTCGAAATTTCGGCAGAGTTTCAACAACATTTGGGCATCGGTTTTTCTGAAACTAAACAATTAATTCTTTACACTGCTATTTCTCTCTTTTTCTCTTTTTCTCAATTTCAGAAAATTCTCGATGTTCAAAAGCCGGTCAGTATGCGGGCCCGAGACAAATAAGTGCACGTAAAATGCATTATGGTGGTCTTTTCATATCCGGTTACCTGTCCTAGACGGACCCAACCCCTGTGTTGAGTCCCCTAAGTCACATGCACGTGATGCAAATAAGTGCTCCTACTAGGGATCCGGCATGGAGTCAAGTTATTCTAAGTTCAAAACCTGGGTATGTGTTCTAGACTATGTACCCGAGCGGACAATTCGAGCCGAGGAGGGGGCTACGTACCGGGAATCCAAAGGCCATCCGGCTTAGTAACTTGTCTGGCCTCTTTCTTATTTCAAGGTATTGACACTAACAGAATAGGGAGTCTCAACCAGTAAGCGCATCCCCCGAGGTGAGAAGAGAAGGGTTTCGACACAGTTTATATACAATTCAGATAATATCAAAGCGGTAAATATTTAGCACATTAAGCATGAAATATGTAGAAAAATCAGATATAACCAAATAAAATAATTTATCTTAGTTTTTTTAACTTGTTGCTCAAGGAAGCCCCTAAGTTTACTGAAATGTACATTAGGGTCCCATTCTAGAAGGATCTAAACTATTCTAGTGTTGTCATCTACTTGAAGAATACCAATACTACCCTTTTATTTGACTGAAATTATCCAAATTGTTACCATCCCCCTCATCTTAGCTAACACATTCAAATAAATCTAAAATTATTACTCCAAATGACATTATTTTGAAATTACCTTAGTTTGAACTACCTATCAATTATCATTCAAATAACAATCGATTAACTCAGCACTAAACTAAACTAGGCTACATAGTTAAAGAACAAGAAATGGGTATTTAGACTAATTTAACCTACTAACAGAATTAACTACAACAAAAAAAAAACTCAAATTCTTATCGAAACTAAACAAAATAACAGGCTAAGGCATCAATCAATCATGAAGGTTAAACTCAGGGAAAGAAACTACTGAATTAATAAATAATAGACTAGTAGTTACAAAGATTTAGGAGAAAACTAATCATAGAGAGAATTCAAATAAATGAATAAGAGGAAAAATCTATCCAGACAAGGTCCAAATACAAATAAAGAAAACTTACCGGCAAAATTTACGGCCAGTAATCTATTTTTAGAATCGGCCATTTTCGATGATATTTGACTGTCCTAGATGATAGGATCTTTATGAGGATGGTAAGAGGATCGCATGGTGTCAATTTGGTATGATTTGGAACATTTAAGGTTTTGGCCGGAAAGTTTAAAATTGATGTTCGAACATTTCCGGCCATGTTCGAAGGACAAGGTTAGGGGGGTTGGATAGAGGAGATGAAGGTGGTCTTATGGTGTTAATTTGGGTTTGATTGGGTTACTTTGGGTCTTGGCCGGAGAATCTCTGATCTGATATTTGACAGCCTGGGATGGGATTCGAAAGAAGCAGATGGCGGATTTGTAATGGGGATGGGAAGAGGAACAAGGGATGTAATTTTGGGGTAATTTGGCGACGGACCGCCGCCGTGGGCGATTTTCAGTGGCGGTCCGCGGTGGTGTTACATAGGGTTGTAAAATGGGTATGTTTGGGACGATGAAATGGGGGTGGGGGGTATGATCCGACCATCTTATACTTATTAATCAAAGCTTCACAGCTGTTGATCCTCTAAACCTAGACGGCTAGGATTTAATGACTACTACAAGGTGTCGTTTAGGTGGGGGAAGGGGCTGGACCGGGTCTGGGGGTGTTGGGCTTGGGATGTGGACGGGTATGGGGACAAATTTAGGCCTGAAGGGGTGGGTTTTAAGGGAGAACGTTTGGGCTAGCCTCAGATTTGACCCAAATTACATTAGCCTATGTTTTTCTTCATTTTCTTTATTAATTTCTTTTCTTTGTTTTCTTCTTTTTGTTTTTGTTTTTATTTATTTATTTATTTTTGTATTTCAAATTGTATTTTTTCTGATTTTACTAGAATACAAAAATTAAAACGAAACCTAATTTATTAAGCTAATTAATTCCTACAAAATTTATTAAATCCTATTTAATAATAAAATCATGACAAATTCAACAATTGTCAACTAAACATGCAAAAATGGACTATTCTTGTCATTTTCTTTATATTATGTTCTAAAAACAACTTAACCCTTAATTAGTCCTTTAATAGGAAATTGAATCCTAAATGCAAATGCCAAACGTTTTTTTTTTTATATTTTTCATATGAATTAAAATGCACAAATAAAATGCAAACAATTAGCAGAAAATGACACAAAATTCACAAAAGTGTAAAATAATGAAAGAAAAGTTATTTTGTTTGAATTTTTGGGAATAATTCATATATAGGGAAAAAATCACATGCTCACAATACATTGCTCTAACTTTTGAATGTCTAAAACAAAAGTACGAAAGGAAAGCTAACTGCTAAAGCTAGAATAAGATAGAGACTACTGGTCTGCGGGCGCGACAGATGTACCTCGAAGTCTCTACTAGATCTGTCTGCCTCGAGGATAATACGCCTGGGTAGATCTACCTGGATCTGTACATGAAAAACATGTGCAGAAGGGGCATGAGTACACAACAGCGGTACTCAGTAAGTGCCAAGCCTAACCTCGATCGAGTAGTGGCGAGGAAGGTCAGAGCCCTACTGAGAATAAACATACTAATAAGTCTTGCAATAGTATGAAATAAATAGAAATAATTAGTACAGCTATGAAGTAAGACAGGTTATACAAGGCAACAAATAACACATAGAGAATAAGGTAACACGGAGTAAAACAACTCAATATCAATACAAACAACGAGGATCTCCCAGGATACCGTCCTGTAGTCCATTTCATCAACTATCCAAGGAGCTCCCGGGATACCATCCTGTAGTCCATCATATGAGTATATCCGAAGGATCTACCGGAATACCGTCCCATAGTCTAACTATCAATGTGCAGGGAAATCTACCGGGAATCTAACCCATAGTTCCAAAGTAAATGTGCATGGGGATCTACCAGGAATCTAACCCGTAGTCCCAAAGTAAACAAACAAGGGGGGTGCTACCGGAATCCCAGATTCGTAGTCCCAATGTAAATACGCAGTCTCAACAAGAAGATATTCAAAAATGAAGTTAAAAAATACAAGGCAACAGGTAGTTCTATCCTAACATGCTTCACGTAGCACAAACAAAGCAACTTAAGCAAATAGGCAATTTAGATCAACTAAGCATGCTTTTCTAAACTAACACAGGCTATAATATCAAATAAAATAAAGCAGGTAAGAAAGAAACTCAATCTAAATATTTAAGTAGAATCAAATTTTCAACAATTAGCTCAAATACGCGCTCGTCACCTCACGTATAAGTCATTCAATTACCAAATATCATATCCTAAGGGGAAGGTCCCCCACACAAGGTTAGACAAGCTACTTATCTCGAACCGGCTCCAGAATCAACTCGAAATCACACTTTTGCCACGAGTATCCGACTCCAAATGGCCCAAATCTATTTGATACAATTACATATCGTAAATAACATCTCAAACAATTGATTCTACTTTTTAATTCAAAGCTAAGACGCAAAATTAGGTAAAATAACCAAAATGCCCCTCAGGACAACATCTCGGAATCGGATGAAATTAACATTTACAGAACCCTCGTACTCTCACGAGTCCACCCATATATAAATCTCTCAAATCGGAGTTCAAACACCCACTCAAAACTCAAAAATTTGGTCTATGAAGTTTTATCAATGTTTCATCTAAAATCCAAAATTAAAAGGAGAATTCGTGATTATATTAGCGGGTTATGAGCAAAAAGGTGTTTAGAATCGTTACCCAATCAATGCCTTTGAAAAACCCTCGAAATCTCCCTCAAATCCGAGCTCTCTAGCTTGAGTTTTGGTAAAAATGGCTAACCCTCGAATTTTGAAATGTTTATACTGCCAGGTTTTTAATGCATTGCGAACGCAGAGGAAGTGAAGCGTTCGTGAAGAAGAAAAATGAAGGCTGCCAAAAATGCTCTTTGCGAATATGAGGAACATTACGTGAACGTGAAGACCTGGGCTGACAAAGCTACACGAACGGGACACGAGGAATGCGAACATGATGAATAAAAATAGGCTTAGCCCTCAGATTCAAATAGAAGTATGCGAACGCGATGGCTTAGATGCGAACGCTATGGAGGAAAAGGTGAAGCTTCGCAAATGCGAGAGGGATGGATGCAAACGTGATGAGGAAACTGGTCCTCCTCAATAATTACTCTACACGAACGCGTGGAGAAGGACGCGATCGCGAAGAAGAACCTAGGTCTGCAACAGCTAAAGATTTTCTGCAATTTTTCACAACTCCAAAATGCCCTGTTGAGCATATGAAACACACCCGAGGCCTCCGGGACCTCAACCAAACTTACAGGCATATCCCATAACATCATTCAAATTTGTACGAATCCTTAAACCACCTAAAACAATGTCGTAAACTCGAAGTAATCAAGAATTTAAGCCTAAGAACTTCAAATTCTCTCAAAATACGCTTTCAATAAAAAACCTAACAAAACCACGTCCGAATGACCTTAAATTTTGCACACACATCCAAATGATATGAAGGAACTACTACAACTTCCGAAAACCCATTCCGACCCTCTGATCAAAATCTCACTATCGGACCGGAAACTTCAAAAATTCACACTTCGGCATTTCAAGCCTAAATTAGCTACGGACCTCCAAAACACATTTTGAATATGCTCCCAACCCTGCACCTAACGAAGCTAACAAAACCATCATATTTCCATTCAGAGGCTGTCATCATACTGTTCTGACTACGGGCAGCTTTCCAACACTTAAACTCTCATTTAGGACTAAGTATCTCAAAACTCTCTGAAACTCAAAATTGAACATCCCGGCAATTCAATTTAGCGGTAATAAACTTGGGGAAAGCAATTAATAGTGGATCGGGGTGTAAATTCTTAAGACAACTGGCCGAGTCGTCATATCCTCCTACACTTAAACATTCGTTCATCCTCAAACGAGCATAGAGACATACCTGAAGTAGTGAAAAGATGAGGGTAACTGCTGCGCATATCCTGCTCGGTCTCCCAGGTCGCCTAATCGGCTGCAAATTCAGATCCTTTTGCTTGAACAGGTGCTGCAAACTCCAGTGGTCAGTATAGATCTCACAAGAGACACTATACAAATAATGACGCCATATCTTCAAAGCATGAACAATAGCAGCTAACTCAAGGTCGTGGACAGGGTAATTCTTCTCATGTATCTTCAACTGTCTGGACGCGTAGGCAATCACCCTACCGTCTTGCATTAATACCGCTCCGAGGCCAACCCGCGAGGCATCACAATAAACTGTATAGGACCCCGAACCAGTAGGCAATATCAAAATTGGGGCTGTAGTCAAAGCTGTCTTGAGCTTCTGAAAGCTCGCCTCACACTCCTCTATCCACTGAAATGGGGCACCCTTCTGGGTCAATCTAGTCATAGGGGCCGCAATCGATGAAAATACCTCCACAAAACGACGGTAGTAGCCCGCCAAACCAACAAAACTGTAAATCTCTATAGCTGAGGACGGCCCGAGCCAACTCTGCACGGCCTTTACCTTCTTCGGATCCACCCGAATGCCGTCACTCGATACCACGTGGCCTAAGAATGCCATAGAACTCAACCAAAACTCACATTTTGAGAATTTTGCATATAACTTCTTCTCTCTCAGGGTCTGAAGCATGGTCCTCGGGTATTGCTCATGATCTCCCCGACTCCGGGAATACACCAGAATATCATCAATAAAAAAAATAACAAACGAGTCGAGATATGGCCCGAACACAGTGTGCATCAAATGCATAAAAGTTGCTGGGGCATTGGTCAGCCCAAATGACATAACAAGGAACTTGTAATGACCATACCGAGTCCTGAAGGTAGTCTTCGAGATATCTGGCTCCTGAATCTTCAACTTATGGTAACCTGAGCGTAAATCAATCTTAGAAAACACTTGTGAGCCCTGAATCTGGTCAAACAGATCATCAATACGAGGCAAAGGATAACGGTTCTTCACTGTAACCTTGTTCAACTAGCAATAATCAATACACATGCGCATAACCATCTTTTTTCTTCACAAACAAGACAGGAGCACCCCAAGGTGAGACACTGGATCGAATAAATCCCTTATCAAGCAATTCCTACAACTGATCCTTCAACTTCTTCAACTCAGGAGGAGCAGTACGATACGGAGGAATGGAAATGGGCTGAGTTCTCGGCAACAAATCAATGTCTCTATCGGGTGGCATACCTGGAAGATCAGCTGGAAACACATCGGGATAATCCCGTACCACCGGGATTGAATCAACAGAAGGGGTATCGGCACTAACATCTCTCACATAAGCTAAATACGCAGCACACCCCTTCTCAACCATACGCTGAGCTTTAGGGAAAGAAATAACTCTATTGGGAGTGTGATCTAAAATACCACTCCACTCAACACGTGAAATATCTGGCATAGCCAGCATCACGGTCTTGGTGTGATAATCAAGAATAACATAATGGGGCGGCAACCAGTCCATGCCCAAGATAATATCAAAATCAACCATGCTAAGTAACAGTAAATCTGCTTTGGTCTCAAAACCACGAATATTAACCAAAAATGACCGATAAATGCGGCCCACAACAAGGGAATCCCCCACGGGAGTAGAAACATAAACAGGGGCACTTAAAGAATCCCGAGGTACACCCAAATCGAAGCAAAATAAGAAGACATATAAGAGTAAATAGAGCCTGGATCGAATAGAACCGATGCCTCTCTATGACAAAATAGTGTAATACCTGTAATGATAGAGTCAGTGGCAGCAACCTCGATACAAGCAGGAATAGTATAATATCTGGCCTGGCCTCCCTCTCAAGGGCAACCTCTGAAAGTATAAGGGGGGAGGGGGGGTGAAGTTTAAATACTTAAAATTAATTGCTTATAAGTTGACTTAAAACTTGAGTAGTCGACTGAATATGATAATTTAGCAGATATGATAACAAAAAGTAAAATGTAGAAAATAATTGCAGGAACTAAAAACACCGGGATTTTTATACTGGTTCGGATTTAATGTGAATCCTAGTCCAGTCCCCTTGGGTTGCAAGGGAGTTCTCTTTAGTAAATGAGTTTCTTCCGAGTACGGATGTGTTGTATATCGCTCATTTTCTCTAGCACTCATTTTTTATACGATGCCTCACCAGTTGTGTACTCTCTTTCTATCCCTGACTTGTTACATAGCAGATCTTAGTAAACTACAATGCTTGTTTGCAGTAGAATAAAGAGAGTGATTTGGTTTGATCAAAGTATGTCGAAACTAGGGTTTACAAAGGTGTATAAATACTTTGATGGGAGGTAGAGGCTTGACAACCCAAGAGATTTGATCCTTGGAAAGGATTGATTCTTTCCAAGAATAAGAAGAGCCGTTGCTTCTCTTGATTGCTTTCCTTCAGCAGAGGATTGCTTCACTTGATTTCTCCTTGATTGTTGGATCTTCCAAATATGGTCACTTCCCAGATCTTCTCATATCCTTTAGTCTTCCGTGATTCTACCCATGATTCGTGCCTTTGTCCAAGGCTTATTTGATTTTCTACAGCTCAGATAATCATTGTTATTTATGATTGGTTCGTTGATTAGATTGCGCCCAGATTTACGAGACCAATCCAGATTTGGTGATAGCATGCTGATTGATTTCTTTCCTTATACATCATGAACCATTCCGGCAGTCTTCTTTACTTTTTGAACTTTATTTTCTGCACATGTATATTATTTGCATCATTAAAATTTTATCTAACAATCTCCCCCTTTTTGATGATGGCAAAATAATATAATAAGGAAAAGAAGTAAACACCAGTCGACTTCCCTGTGTTTTACTAGTTGATGTAACTCCCCCTTAATGTCTGCAGTCAACTTGACCTGTTCATGACTCTCCCCCTCAATGTGTGCGGTCGACTTGTACCGACTTGTACCTGTACAGTATACCATATATGCACATATGGAATGTGTGCAGTACACAAACACATATAGGAACATAGACGACTTGTACATGTACACATACACATAATATAGAAGGAATGACATTCTTTTTCTCCCCCTTTTTGTCATCAGCAAAGAGGGATTAGAAACATAAACAACAGTAAGGCATAAGAGATAAAGAGATCATCCAGTGGCTAGTGAAACAGACCACAATAGCAAAAAAAAATAGAATTGTCCAAGGTCTTAAACCACAGCCCACAATACCACCAAAACAAGTTGTAAAAAAAACATAGTTTTGAAAAACATCCACACTAGCGGCGCAGGAAGTAGGTAAGGGTGTAGCAGATGGCCTCCTTTAACTGTTCGAAGCTAGTATTTACAGTGACGCTCACACCATCCAGCCTGTCATGAACCTCCTTGAAGGCTTTGACAGCATTTTCCCTTACCTATGAACAATAACTCTGATTTTTGACACGTCAGACCCTGTTTCCTTTGAAATAGCATCAAGGTCACCCACATTGGACTGAGTGGCTGAAAGAAGATTCTTGATGTGAAAGAGTTTGGAGTCAATAGAACTAAGCTTCTCACTAAGCTCAGAACTGTTAAGAGTAGGAAGAGGAACAGCTGATGAAGGTTTGGTTTCCATAGGGGCCTACTTTGCTTCACTCTCACCCTTCTTAACCCAGGAGCCCTTGATGCTCATATAGCCTATACTAGCAAATGCTCTAGAATTAAAGGACTTGGAGACAGTAATGAAGGGATAGTTGGATAGAGAAATTTGATGGGCTTCTAGAATATGAGTAATTGCCATGCCCTAGGGTAAACTAGTGGGATCTTCAGCACTTTCTATCATGAAATTTATGACCCAGGAGGAAAGCTTGAGTTTGAGTTTGGTGATGAGGCAGTAGACAAAGAATGTATCCCTTTGAGAGAAAGTTGAAAAGGAACCAGTACAGGGAAGCAGGGTGGTTACCACAATATGGGCCAGAATTTGAGTTTCAAAACTTACATCACTGGGGCCCAATTAGTTTGGGAGCTTTTTAAAGGGACATTCAACAATGCACTGTTTGACTTGGTCAAAAGAAATTTCAAAATTCTCAGGCCACACATTTTTAAAAAGAGTAGGGAAAACAAAACAACGACATTAGAAAAGAGAGTCAAACAAGGCAAAATCAAGAACAATGTGCTTACCTAGTACAAGAGATTCTAGCCTATCTGGTTTACTAGAGCGAAGATTTGCATAAAACATTTTGACTAGGGGTTCATATACCTTAGACGGAGGAGTAGAGAGGAATTTTTCCCACCCTTGATAAACAAAGAGTTCTTTAACCTTACAATTGAGGGCTTCCATATCATCAACATCTATGATTCTTCCATGGGGGATAGGCTTGTCCTTAAAAGTGATGAAAAGTCCCTATTTGGGGTATCCCAAAAATATAGGTCAGACTCGAGTGAGGCAGAGAAATCAACTTTTGATTTCTTTAGGGTGGATGCAAAGGGAGGATCTTCCATGGGTCGTTTGCCTAAGGCTTTCTCTCCTAGAAGTTGGGAGTGTTCAGAGAAATCACCCTGAGATGAGGTGAAGCCTTTAGAGTGATCAGACCCTAGGTCTACTTGCTCAGGAGGCACAAAAGTGGTTTTTGCCTTAGAGCGGGTACTTTTTCTGGTGGAAGCAGAGGGATTGTTGGAGTATTTTTCCATTGTAGAAGAGGGGATTTGCTCGAGGTTTTGGAGAAAAGATGGAGATGAGAGGACTAAAAAGGTTTTCTAACTTAAGAAAAGGGTTTTGACAGTTGAGTACAGAAAAGGAAAAGATGTCAGTTGAGAAGACATGATGATTGGCTTTCCATCTGCGTACTGAGAACTGATGTGAACGAAGTGAAAAGAGAGGAAAAAAATCGGAGGCGTAATTAATGCGTGGGAAAAGGAAAATTATAGCACTTAAAAATATTTGAGCACATAGGTCCTAAGAGTTATTTGACAAGCAAATAATTCCACGTAATTTTCTCAAAGTGCAAAATCTTTCTTCTAACAAGGGTTTAATGAAAATATCGGCTAATTGAGAAGAGGTGCGAACAAAGGCTATTTCTATATCTCCCTTAAGAACATGATCTCTAATAAAATGATGCTTAATATCTATATGCTTTGCTTTAGAATGATGCACTGGATTTTTTGAAAGACAAATAGCACTAGAATTATCACAGAAAATTTGTATAGGTTTAAACGAAAGCTCATAGTCACCCAGTTGATGGGACATCCACATTAGTTGTGCACAATATTATACAATAGCAATGTATTCAGATTCAGTAGTGGACAAGTCGACTGATGCTTGCTTTTTTCTATTCCAAGATATTAATGCCTTTACCAGTAATTGACAAGTGTCGCTTGTGATCTTTCTATCTTCTTTATCACCTGCAAGATCAGCATCTGATAAACCTTCTAATTTAAAAGAGTTAGAGCAAGGATACCACAATCCATGAGATACAGTTCCAATGAGATATCGAATGATTCTCTTTACAGCGGTCAGATGTGACTCCTTGGGAGGTGACTGAAACCTGACACATTTACATACGCTGAACATAATATCTGGTCGACTTGCTGTCAGATATAGCAGTGATCCAATCATTCCCCTGTATTTGGTTTCATCAACTGGGGTTCCCTGTTCATCTTTGTCTAGATTCGAAGCGGGGCTCATAGACGTGCCAATTGATTTTGCATTATTCATACCAAATTTTTGAATCAGCTCTTTTGTATATTTGGTCTGACAAATAAATGTTCCTTCTTTGGTTTGTTGGATTTGTAGCCCAAGAAAGAACGTGAGTTCACCCATCATGCTCATTTCAAACTCGCTTTGCATAAGATTTGAAAATTCCTTGTACATAAGAGGGTTAGCACTACCAAATATAATATCATCAACATAAATTTGGATAATAAGATTACCTTCTAATGATCGTTTAATAAACAAAGTAGTGTCTATTTTACCTATGGTAAAGCCATAATCAATAACAAAAGTACTCCGCCTATCATAGCAGGCACGTGGAGCTTGTTTCAACCCATACGATGCTTTGGTAAGCTTGTATAAATGGTATGGAAATTTTGAATCCCTAAAGCCTGGAGGCTATTTTACAAAAACTTCTTCCTCGATAAATCCATTCAAAAAGGTGCTTTTAATATCCATTTTAAACAACCTGAATCCTTTAAAGGATGCGTATGCCAGAAGAATTCGTATAGACTCCAGACAAGCTACTGGAGCGAAAGTCTCATCATAGTTGACTCCTTCCTGCTGTGAATAGCCTTGTGCGACTAATCTCGCTTTATTTCTTATGACCTTTCCATCCTCGTTCAATTTGTTTCTAAATACCCATTTTTTCCGATCATAGACACATTTTCAGGTTTGGGTATCAGTTTCCACACTTGATTCTTGCTGAACTGATCTAATTCCTCTTGCACTTGCACCCAGCTTGAATCCTTCAGCTCTTCCTCTACCTTTGTTGGCTCAATTTGAGAAATCAATGCAATAATTGCTTTCTTCTTGAGGGCAACCCTGGTTTTCATTCCTTCGTTTGGATCTCCTATGATAAATTTCTGAGGATATTCGGGTTCGCTTCTCCATTCATTTGATCGAATTATATTTATAGTTGACTCGACTTGTGGGTCTAGAGTATTGCTACGATTTTCTCTAGTTGACTCGATCGCCCTAGGTGTACTAATTGACTCTTGCGATTTTCCTTTGTCCTGAGCTTCTTGAGTTTGATCTTCTTCACCTGCAATAGTTCCTTTCTCGACCAAGGGATTATTTTCATCGAATATAACATGTATAGATTCTTTTACACATAGAGTACGTTTATTGTAAACTCAAAAAGATCTGTTGTTTAACGAGTAACCAAGAAAAATACCTTCGTTACTTCTTGGATCAAACTTTCCAAGATTATCTTTACCGTTATTGTGAATAAAGCATTTGCTTCCAAAAGGATGGAAGTAGTTGATATTTGGACATTTACCTTTCCAGATTTCAAAAGAAGTCTTTTTCAGAATTGGCCTTATGAGGCAACGGTTAAGGATATGACAAGCAGTACTTATGCCTTATGCCCAGAAATGGTTTGGCAATGAATGTTCTAGTAGCCTGGTTCTCGCCATGTCTTGAAGAGTTTTGTTCTTCCTTTCCATAACCCCATTTTGCTGTGGTGATCGTGGTGCAGAGAAATTGTAAGTGTATCCTGATTGTTGCAGAAGTCTTCAAAAGCTCTGCTTTCAAATTCTCCTCCACGTTCACTCTGAATTTTTGAGATCAGATGTCCCTTTTCTCTTTAAACCTTTCAGAAAACTTCAAAATTTCTTAAGGCTTCATCCTTATGAGACAAGAAGATTACCCAGGTGAAACGTGAAAAATCATCAACAATAACAAAAGCATACCTCCTATACTAGCAGTTCTAGTAGGCCCAAATAAGTCCATATGAAGTAATTGCAAAGATATTGAAGTAGATACTATATCTTTATTTTTGAAAGAATTTCTGATTTGCTTACCCATTTGACATGCATCACAAATATGAGTTCTAGAGAAATTCAGTTTGGGCAAACCAATAACTAAATCATGTTTGGATAGTTTTTCAATCAAATGCATACTAACATGGCCAAGTATTCTATGCCATAGCCATGGATCATCAGACATAGAGGACAGGCAAATATGGCCATCTATCTTTTCAAAACCATCAAGTATATAAACATTTCCATACCTCTCTCCAGGAAGAATTATCTTACCTGATTCATCTTCAATAGCACACCCTTTTATTTTAAACTTTACCTCATATCCTGAGACGCAGAGTTGACTTATGCTCAAGAGATTATAATTTAGGCCATCAACAAGATATACTTCAGTGATGTCACAGTTGTTATTGAAAGGAATTGTTCCAGTGCCAACTATTTTTCCCTTGAATCGTCTCCGAATTTTACACTTCCTCCATCAATCTTTGTAACTTCCTTGAACAGGTTTTTGTCACATGTCACATGACTGGAACACGCACTATCTAGATACCATTTTCCTTTGCGACTTACTCTGTGGTGTTCCTGCAAGACAAGATAATAACTTTCTTTTAGGTACCCAAGCTTGCCTGGGTCCTGGTGGGTTAGTGTTGCTCGGTTCAGAATTTTTTGGTTTCCAAACCCATCCTGACACATTTGATTTACAAAAGTGAAAACCTCAATATTTATGCCCACTTTTATTACAGTAATGACATTTAGCTCCCGACCTATTTATAGGCCTTTCATAAGTGTTAGAACCAGCTACCTTAGAGTTAGCTGGTTCTTTTCCAGTTGACTTGTAAGTCATCTGGTCCGACCGACTGGTCGACTTGGTTCTGATTGGTTCCTTTCCAGTGGAGTGCTAGTAGGTATGTCATGACCCAAACCCTGCACTGGTCGTAATGGACCCTCTCGTGAAGACGAGGCCAGCCAACTAACCCAACTCGTCTTTTCAAAAATTGTTAAACATAAATAAACAGCTTAAATATGACTTAATAGTATTAATTAGCAGAAATACAACCCAACACAGCCCTAATTGGGGTGTTACAAGTCACGAGCATCTATCAGAATGTAAATCCACTACAAGGTCTAAAATATACAAAACCGGAATAATGAACAAACAAGAGAAACATGGTGCTGCGAACGCTGGCAGTCACCTCCTTAACTCATATAACTCTGCCTCTGATCGGCCAAAACTCACTACCGGGTGAATAGATACCTATATATACACATGAGGTGCAGTGAGTAAAGTGAGTACTCCAACTCAGTGAGTAATAAAAGTAAATAACAACTGAGCAGTAAGAAATCACGTAAGGCAAACCATCATGCTGTATAGAAACACGGTACAATCCTTTGAGAAAATAGTAAAGTTGTGAAATCTTTAGAAATATCTTGGCTCAATTTAAATCTCTTTTGAAAATGATCTTTTTAACAGTTACTAAATGATTTCAAAATAGTTTGTTCCAATAAGCACAGAAGATCCGCCCCTCAGGCACAAATACCACAGTATAACAGGTAAAAAGGCAAGTAAATATGCAAGATGAGCACATAAAAGTTCGCCCCTCGGGCAATGTCTCAAAACAGTACCAGCCCCTCGGGCTCACTCTCAGAGCACTCTCAGAACACTCCTAGCCCCTCGGGCTCTCTCTCTTAGATCACTCTCAGAATAGCATCATCTAGTAATCGTTGCGGCGTGCAGCCCGATCCATATCTCGCTACGGCGTGCAGCCCGATCCACATCTCGCTGCGGCATGCAGCCCGATCCATATATCGCCGATGATGCTCACTGGGGGTGTGCAGCCTCCGGGAGGTGCCCCTTACGGCCCAAGCGCAATATCAAGCCTCATCGTGGCATCATCACTCGGCACTCGAGATCATCATCACTCGGCACTCGGCCTCACATCACTCAAGGCACCTCGTGGCATATAAAGTATCTCAGGCCCTCGGCCTCATATCACTCAACATATCCTCATATATGGCCCTCGGCCTCACTCATTCCAAAAATCATCACAAGCCCCTCGGGCATTTCTAAAAAAGTAGTTCTCAACCCAAAATATCATTTAAGTTTCGAATCCGAGTAAAATTGGATGAGTTTGTAAAACAGTAGATATCAACAAGACTGAGTTCAAATAATATGTCAAAACAGTGAGGAAACAGTGATAAAAATCCCCGAAGGGTTCAAATAATTGGCACGAAGCCCAAATATGGCAATCAGCCCAAATTATGATAATAGCAAATAAGTTTCAGTCAAATACGTGGTGAAATCATCAATCGGGACGGACTAAGTCACAATCCCCAACGGTGCTCTACCCCACGCTCGCTATCCGGCATGCAAGTCACTTCAATACAGGACTACGATGTGCAAATCCGGGGTTTCAAACCTTCAGAATATAATTTACAATCATTACTCACCTCGAACTAGCGAAATCTCTAGCTCGCGACGCCTTTGCCCCTCAAATCGGTCTCCACGCGCGTCGAATCTATCCACAACCAGAACGAATACGTCACAATATGCCAATGGAATAATACCCAATTGAAAACAATCAAAAAATATTAAAAATCTCGAAATTGGCAAAACCCGAGCCTCAGACCCACTTCTAGAAATTCAAAAAATTTTACATCAACGGGTTCCTTATCTCGCCACGAGCCGATACGTATGAAGAATACCAAAATCGGAGTCCAAATGACCCTACAAATCCCAATTTTGCTCCCTTAAGTTTTAAGCCCTTAAACCACCATTTTTGCTTATAATTTTCTTAGATTTTCTGTCCAAATCCATGTATTAACACCATGAAATCGTGTTTCAAGTCCAAGAATCCATACCTTATCAAAACCCCTTGAAATCCCTCTTCAAAATCACCCACAATTCTTCAAGTCCGAGTTAAAAATGAGGAACCCTTTAAAAATTTGCGAAGATGAATTAAATACCTCTGCCCGGACCTTTCCGCTTCTGCGGTTAAAACAACCGCTTCCGCGATACCGCTTCTACGGCAAAATATCCGCTCCTGTGGAAAATCACAAAAGGGACCAACTGCTTCTGTGGTCCATTTCCGCATCTGCGGTTTCCGCTTCTACGGACCCAGCTCCGCTTCTGCGGAAAATTCCTTAAGGCCCAACTTCGCTTCTGCGATAAAAATCTCGCATCTGCGGTTTCTCAGATGCGGCCACTCGTCCGCTCTTGCAAAAATAGGCGCCCAGGCCAAAAATCGCTTCTGCGGCCTCTCTTTCGCACATGTGACCTCGCTTCTGCGGTCCAAATTACGCAGAAGCGGAAATACCAGAAGCAACAACACTTTTCCCTTTTCACAAGTTCAAAACTTCCCGTTAACCATCAGAAATCACCTCGAGGCCTCCGGGACCTCATCCAAAAGCACCAACACATCCTAAAACATCATCCAAACTTGTTCCAATCATCAAAACACCTCAAACAACATCAAATTACTCAAAACTCATCGAATTCAAGCCTAAGCTTTCAAAACCTTCCGAAATACACTTTCGATAAAAAAACCGACCAAACGACGTCCGAATGACGTGAAATTTTGCACACACATCAAAAATGACATAATGAAGCTACAACAACTCTTAGAATTCCATTCCGATCCTCTTATCAAAATCTCACCTATCAACCGGAATTTGCCAAAATACTAACCTTGCCAATTCAAGCCAAATCCTTCCATAGACTTCCAAAATGCATTCCGATCGCACTCCTAAGTCATAAATCACCTAACGGAGCTAGCCGAATCATAAAAATTCCAATCCGAACTCATATACAAATAAGTTAACTCTTGGTCAAACCTTTCAAATTCAAGGCTTTCAAGTGAGACTTTTCTTTCAAATTCATTCCGTTTTTCCCGAAAACCAAAACCAACAATCTACATCAGTCATAATGCATTACACGGGGCAAGTCGTGCCTGAGAACTGGCAATCAAAGTGCAAAAGCTCAAAACGACTGGTCGGGTTGTTACATCCTCCCGCACTTAAACACACGTTCGTCCTCGAACGTACATAGAGATGTTCTAAAAGCCAACCAATCTCTGAATAACCTTACCATGAATATACCTGGGGGTGATCCCACGTCACTCTATCTCACATAGGTCCGATAACACAACATAGCTAAAATTTCACAATCCATCCTAGTTCATAAACCATAGAACCACACTTTCATTTCTGAAACCATCAATACGATCAGAATCCTCACACTATACTCTAAATAGTCTCGAACCAGCTGTAATAGCCCATGCCTGCAACCTCAAGTGCAATTATATGATATACCACATAACTCAAACACATGCAGCGATAACTTCCATTCACAGCAGCTGCCCACAACAACCAAATATCGATAGAAGACCTCTTATTAGCTAAAGTCTCATTCCAACACTTTCCTATACTTCTAATGATAAATGAAACACGTAATAAACCATAACCATTTTCTCAGATCAACCATTCATGAGGCCATTTCTCCTCTGGCAGTTACCATAACAAATTTTTGAACCGAACCTCGATATATACCCATCAAACATGCTGAAATCGACTCTGTTTGTATTCATTAATGATCCCAACGATCTCTTCTTACCAAACACACCACCCTGGTGACATGACATATCAATACGACCTATCAATACGCACACCAATAAGCAACAATCCGAACATACTCAAATCATGAAAATGACACAATTGAAAGAGTTGTACCTCAAGCTCACCAGTACCACCACAACACAAGGCTGGAAATCCATCTCACATCGTATAATAGAGCACACGAATCTATCCCGCAAGATCATATCTCCACATAGCTTTACAACAATGCACGATCCTATTCAAACACTGCTCCACCTAAAACACCTCAAGTCATTATGTCTGAAAGCGACAACCATGCACTATTTGACGTCTAGAACCAAAGCACATCCTCATACCCACGGTGAGACAAATAACATATACCACGCAACCTGATAGGTCATAATTGATACTCCATTCACCGAGCAACACCTCCCGCTTGAATTCCACGATGAATCCCCAATAGAACCTCACCATATGTGCTCATAACCAACAAATCATAACGTCTCACCACAGAAAAGAAACTCATAGGTCTCCCCAGATCACTAACAAGCTCAATAACAGAATCAACCTATCCCTCAACAATACAATTTGAGGCCAACCCAGCCGACTCCAGCTAGAACACACATCCATATTGGATTGCCAACGAACTCATTAACAAGGAAGCCTGAAGCTACTCCTTCCACTACTACAACTCCTACCAGAGCCATACGATACGGTGCCTGGCACCAAATCGATACCGAAATCCACAATATCGCCCGCCGACATGCCCAGCCGCAAGAAACGCATCCGAAAAGTCCCTCAACACCGGAACTGAATCAATGGTAGAAACCTCTGCACTGACATCCCTCACGAAGGCCCAATTAAGAAAAGCAATCCTTCCCAGCCATCCGCTGGTCTTTGAAATATAAACCACTCTGCTTGAACATAATCCGACGCACCTCGCCACTCAACCTGTGGCATTTCCGGCATAGCCCATAGCGTAATAGTCCAGAATAACCTAACACTGAGACAACCAGTCTACACCCCAATATCATATCCAAAATCTAACATACCAAGCAAAGAAAGATCCACTCGGGCCTCCAAATCCCGGTAGTTATCAAATAGTGCCGATACACACGATCTACATCCATATCATAGCCTATAACTTACGTCTCTATATCCACACGGCACATGACTCACCATGTCAGATCCCAATTTCGCTATCCGAACACATGCACACCTTTAATACCCAATCATTCTACAATAGATACTCTAAAATTTCCCTGTGACACCAAGCAAACCCGAATACCACCAGTCGATCCAACAAGAAAATGTCGCAATACTACCAAAGTATCATCAGTTTAATCACATTAACCTTTTTCTGTGACATATACTCTCGTCAAATCCTTCCTGAAAGAGAGCTCCTATGATAACTTGATTTCCCATGATCTTTTCTCACAAGCTATTTAAGCAAAAGATAAATGTGAGCCTTTATCTGATACCAATTGAAAGTACAAGAGCGGGTGAATTGTAAATACTTAAAATTAATTGCTTATAAGTTGAATTAGAACTTGAGTAGTCGACTGAATATGATAATTTAGCAGATATGATAACAGAAATAAAATGCAAAAAATAATTGCAGGAACTAAAAATACCGGGATTTTTATACTGGTTTGGATTCAATATGAATCCTAGTCTAGTCCCCTTGGGTTGCAAGGGAGTTCTCCTTAGTAAATGAGTTTCTTCCGAGTATAGATATGGTGTATATCGCTCAGTTTCCCTAGCACTCATTTTTTATACAATGCCTCACCAGTTGTGTACTCTCTTTCTATCCCTGACTTGTTACACAGTAGATCTCAGTGAACTACAATGCTTGTTTGCAGTAGAGTAAAGAGAGTGATTTGGTTTGATCAAAGTATGTTGAAACTAGGGTTTACAAAGGTGTATAAATACTTTGATAGGAGGTAGAGGCTTGACAGCCCAAAAGATTTGATCCTTGGAAAGAATTAATTCTTTCCAAGAATAAGAAATGAGCCGGTTCTTCTCTTGATTGCTTTCCTTCAGCAGAGGATTGCTTCACTTGATTTCTCCTTGATTGTTGGATCTTCTAAATGTGGTCGCTTGCCAGATCTTCTTTTATCCTTTAGTCTTCCATGATTCTGCCCATGATTCGTGCCTTTGTCCAAGGCTTATTTGATTTTCTCCAGCTCAGCTAATCATTGTTATTTCTGATTGGTTCGTTGATTAGATTGCGCCCAGATTTACGAGACCAATCCAGATTTGCTGATTGCATGCTGATTGATTTCTTTCATTGTACATCATGAACCATTCCAGCAGTCTTCTTTACTTCTTGAACTTGATTTCCTGCACATGTATATTATTTGCATCATTAAAATATGATCTAACAACCTCTACCTCCCCGACCTCCACCCCTAGCCGGCTGGGCAGATGGGGTAGCAGTTGGAGCTGTGATCATGGCCTGAGAACTCTGAGGAGCATGTTGTGGCTGAGCAGTCTGTAAAGATGCACCCCTACCAAGTCTAGGGCAGTCCCTAACCATATGGAGGGTATCACCACACTTGAAACAAGCTCTGGGAGGATGCGGTGGCTGTGACTGACTAGGGCCAGGTCTGCTAGACTGACCTTTGAAAGCACCCCGTGCAGGAGGCGCGCTAGAAACTTGAGGTGCATAGTAAGGCTCCTGAGGTCTAGGCTGAGCTAGAGCACTGCTGGCTGCTGGAAGAGCTGAATGAATAGGGTGACCCACATAACCCCTGCCATGACGACTTGCTGATGGGGTACGGGCACCAGAGTAGTGGCCCGACTCTCGAGACCTCTTGGCCTCTCTCTCCTCTCGCTCCTTAGCGAGCATACCCTCGATCCTTCTAGCAATGCTCACTACCTGCAGATAAGAAATATCCATCTCCAACTCTCGAGCCATGCTAGATATGATAGGTGGAATAAGCCCTTCAATGAACCAGGGAACTCTCTCACAAACTGTAGTAACCAAGGTCGGTGCATGCCTGGCCAATCTGGTATAACAGATAGCATACTCCGAAATGGTCATAGCACCCTGGCGTAAATGCTCAAACTCAGCGCGCCATGCGTCCCTGAGGCTCTGAGGGACAAACTCTCTCATAAAAATATCTTAGAACTAGGTAAAGGTCAGTGAAGCAGCCTCGGCTGGACTGTCTATCTCATAAGTACGCCACCAATCATAGGCGACTCCCCGAAGCTGGAAGGTAGTAAAGGAAACCACGCTAGACTCTGCTATGGCCATAGTGCGAAGGATATGGTGTCACTCCTCTAGAAATCCCAAGGCATCGTCTAATTCTAATCAACTAAATACCGGAGGATCATACTTCTTGAACCTTTCAAGTCTCCGATGCTCATCATCTGAAGCAGATGACCCACCCACGGGCTGAACTGGCACTACCGGCGATACAGGAATGATCTCTAGAACCTGCTCCACGTGTACTCTCTGCTCAGGGGTGCGGGTGGTGGGAGTTTGGGCTCCTCCCCTCGCCTGGGATGTGGCTGCAGAAAGGGGAAGCAACCCTGCCAAAGCCAAGGTGGTGTACATAGACATGAACTGAGCTAATGTCTCCTGAAGGACTGGAGTAGTAGTTGCAGTAGGCTTGTCAGGTGCCTGGACTCTGGCTGGATCTGCTGGTGGTACCTCGGTGGCAGCTCGCACAGGTGCTCTCGTTGCATCGCGTGTGCGTCCTCGGCCTCTACCCCAACCCCGGCCTCTGACGGTTGCAGTAGGGGGTGCGGGTGCCTGATAATCTCGAGTAGCGCGTGTCCTCTCCATCTGTGAGATAATAGAAGACAGAAGTTTAGAATTTGTGATATCAAAATATTGCATGGCAAGGAAATCAAATGAAGTGCAAATTTTCCTAACAGTTACATAGCCTCTCGTAAACAAGTACAGACATCTCCGTACCGATCAGCGAGACTCTAATAAATCGGTGTGTGTTCCGTGACTCCTATGAACCTGGCTCAGATACAAACTTGTCACGACCCCAGTTCGCCCTCCGTGAACATGTCATGATGGCACCTAGTCCCTACGACTGGCTAAGCCTAACAATGCAAAAACAACATAACTTGCGGAAACAAATAATTAAAACTGAACAAACTAGAAGAAAAACTGTATATAAATGCCGCTCAACATATACAACTCAAAGATGCGAAAGTCTACAATATCATCCCAAAACCTGGAAACTTATGGGAACACAAGCTAACGAAAGGTAATACACTGCTCTAACTCCAGAATGTCTAAAATAAAAGTACGAAAGGAAAGCTAACTGCTAAAGATAGAATAAGATAGAGACTCCTGGTCTGCGGACGCGGCAGATGTACATCGAAGTCTCTGCTATATCTCTCCGCCTCGAGGATAATACGCCTGGGTAGAGCTACCTGGATCTGCACATGAAAAACATGCACAGAAGGGGCATGAGTACACCATAGCGGTACTCAGTAAGTGCCAAGCCTAACCTCAGTCGGGTAGTGACAAGGAAGGTCAGGGCCCTACTGAGAATAAACATAATAATAAGTCTTGAAACAATATGAAATAAGCATAAATAATGAGTACATCTATGAAGTAAGACATGTTATACAAGGAAACAAATAACACACAGAGAATAAGGTAACACAGAGTAAAATAGCTCAATATGAATACCAACAACAAGGATCTCCCAGGATACCATCCTGTAGTCTATTTCATCAACTGTCCAAGAAATTCCCGGGATACCGTCCCGTAGTCGATCATATGAGTATATCCGAAGGATCTCCAGGGATACCGTCCCATAGTCCAATTATCAATGTGCAGGGGGATCTACCAGGAATCTAACCGTAGTCCCAAAGTAAATGTGCAGGAGGATCTACTAGGAATCTAACCCGTAGTCCCAAAGTAAACAAACAAGGGGAGGAGCTACCAGAATCCTACATTCATAGCCCCAATGTAAATAGGCAGTCTCAACAAGAAGATATTCAGAAATGAAGTTCGAAAATACAAGGCAACAGGTAGTTCTAGCCTAACATACTTTACGTAGTACAAACAAAGCAACTTAAGCAAATAGGCAATTTAGATCAACTAAGCATGCTTTTCTAAACTAACACAGGCTATAATATCAAATAGAATAAAGCTGGTAAGAAAGAAAATCAATCTAAATATTTAAGTAGAACCGAATTTTTATCAATTAGCTCAAGTACGCGCTCGTCACCTCACGTACAAGTCATTCAATTACCAAATATCATATCCTAAGGGAAGGTCCCCCACACAAGGTTAAACAAGCCACTTACCTCGAACCGGCTCCAGAATCAACTCGAAATCACACTTTTGCCACGAGTATCCGACTCCAAATGGCCCAAATCTATTCAATATAATTACATATCGTAAATAACATCTCAAACAACTGATTCTACTTTTTAATTCAAAGCTAAGACGCAAAATTAGGTAAAATAACCAAAATGCCCCTCAGGCCAACGTCTCGGAATCGGATGAAATTAACATTTACAGAACCCTCGTACTCTCACGAGTCCACCCATATATAAATCTCTCAAATCGGAGTTCAAACACCACTCAAAACTCAAAAAATTTGTCTATGAAGTTTTATCAATGTTTCATCTAAAATCCGAAATTAAAAGGAGAATTCGTGATTATATTAGTGTGTTATGAGAAAAAAGGAGTTTAGAATCGTTACCCAATTAATGCCTCTAAAAAATCCTCGAAATCTCCCTCAAATCCGAGCTCTCTAGCTTGAGTTTTGGTAAAAATGGCTAACCCTCGGATTTTGAAATGTTTATACTGCCAAGTTTTTAATGCATCACGAACGTGGAGGAAGTCACGCGTTCGTGAAGACAAAAAATGAAGGCTGCCAAAAATATTCTTCACGAACGCAAGGAACAGTACGCAAATGCATAGACCTGGGCTGCCAAAGCTACGCGAATGCGACACGGGGAATGCGAACACGATGAATAAAAATAGGCTCAGCCCTCAGAGCCAAATAGAACTACGCGAACGCGAACGCGATGGCTTGGCTGCGAACGCGATGGAGGAAAAGGTGAAGCTTCACGAACGCGAGACGGCTGGACGCGAACGTGATGAGGAAATTGGTCCTCCTCCTAAATTACTCTATGCGAACGCGTGGAGGAGGACGCGATCGCGAAGAAGAACAGGGGTCTGCGACAGCTAAAGATTTTCTACAATTTTTCACAACTCCAAAATGCCCCGTTGAGCGTCAGAAACACACCTGAGGCCTCCGGGATCTCAACCAAACCTACGAACATATCCCATAATATCATTCAAACTTGTACCAATCCTTAAATCACCTAACACAACGTCTGAAACTCAAATTAATCAAGAATTTAAGCCTAAGAACTTTAAATTCTCTCAAAATACGTTTTCGATCAAAAACCTAAGCAAACCATGTCCGAATGACCTGAAATTTTGCACACACATCCCAAATGACATGACGGAACTACTGCAACTTCCGGAAATCCATTCTAACCCTCGGACCAAAATCTCACTATCGGACCGGAAACATCAAAAATTCACACTTCGGCATTTCATGCCTAAATTAGCTACGGACCTCCAAAACACATTCCAAAAACGCTCCCAACCCCGAAATTACCTAACAGAGCTAATGGAACCATCAGATTTCCATTCCGAGGCTATCTTCACACTGTTCTGACTACGGGCAACTTTCCAAGACTTAAGCTCTCATTTAGGGACCAAGTGTCCCAAAACTCTCCGAAACGCAAAACCGAACATTCCGGCAATTAAATTTAGCAGAAATAAACTTGGGGAAAGTAGTTAATAGGGGATTAGGGCATAAATTTTAAAGACGTCCGGCCGGGTCGTCACAATAATTTATTGCCTTTGCTTGTATTTAAAATCAAATTATAGAATATCAAGAATTTAAAAGAGAAAAACAAAGTAAAATACTTACCTTAAATCCAGAATTTAATCATGAAGGAAGTTCATTGAAGTTCATGGAACAATTGACAATCATTATGCTCCATCCCGAAACTTCTACTCAATTGGTTGGATTCTCGTGTTAATAACATGTTATGAAAATAATAAAAAAAACAAGAACAATATTGCAGATAAAGAGGGAGAGGGTTCTTGATATGGGATCAATTATAATAAAATAGAATCCTCTATTTATAGGGGAAAAGTGACTTAGCCACCAAGTAACAAGCCCTGAAATCTCTCTAAATATAGATATTCACCATAAATACAATTCTATTTATAACAAAAACGAGGAAATATATAATATATTCAAGTTTAAGAAAGTAGTAAGCTTTTATCTTGTTATTCAGCTCTTGAATTCCCTAAAAGTCTGGACCTGCCCCTATTTGGTAGAATATAAAATATTTTATGCAGAAAAAATTTATCAAAAAGATTAGAAAATTATTTCGTAAATAATATATCAACAATGTTAGTGCATCTTAAAATGTTTCACATTTGATTGATAGAATGGGTTTGTTTTCTTATGTGATTTTGGCAGATAACCTCATAAGTTAGTTTTTGGAATCGGCAAAGGCCTAAATATACCCCTATACTTTCAAATGTTATTTATTTGTACTCTTTGTTATGCTATTTGGCTATCCATCTCCCTACCATCATACTTTGGAACAAAAATACATCTATTTTGGATGGAGTGTTACGTTGCAGCACCAGATTAAAAGGATCGATTTCTTTATTTTTATTACCCAACCCGTTTTACAAAAAACCCACAACTCGAATCATATTTTTATTTTTTAGTTTTCAGTTTTTTTAAAGAATTTTCTTTTTGTAAACTTAAAAAAATTGCAAAATATTTTTATTTTTTTAAACTGAGTATATACTGAAAACATTTTGCAAAACAAATTGTAAAAGCTGAAAAAAATCATTTTTTTAACAAAATAATTTTTTTGTAAAAATTATAAAAATATATTTGTAAGAACTGAAAAAAATTGTAAAAAATTTTGTTTTAAATATTTTTTTTTAGTTAAAAAAATTTTCTTTTTGTAAAAACTAAAAAAATAAATTTGTATAAACTGGATTTCTTTTTTTTTCTGTAAAAACAGAAAAATATATTTTTGTTTTTTAAAAGCTGAAAAAAAAATTTTAACAAAATATTTTCGTTTTTAAAAAATATTTTTTTCTTTTTTTAGTTTTTTAAAAGAATTTTGTTTTGTAAAAACTGGAAAACAAATTTGCAAAATTAGAAAAAAAATATTTTTTTGTTTTTTCACAAAATATTTTCGTTTTTTAAAAATTTTTGGAAAAAAAGGGGGCAGGTTAAGGGTTTTTTTAAAAACGGTCGGGTAAAAAAAGGAAATGAATCGTTTTAATCTGGTGTTGCCACGTGGCACTCCATTCAAAATAGGGATATTTTTTTCCAAAGTATGACAGTAGGGGTATAGATAACCCAAAAGTATAACGGTAGGCAGGGGCGGACCTACATGTTAAATTTAGGTGCTCAAGCACCCATTGACCTTGACATAAACTATGTATAGCTATAATAAAAATATACTAAATTGGATATAATATTTTAGCGAGCACCCAATAGACAAAATGAGTTGTGGGTACTGTGGTTCTGATGTGGGAGTTAAAGCCTTTGTTGAGTGCAAACACCCAGGTTCGAATTCGTGACACAACATTTCTTTATATTTGTCACCTTTTTGTGTTCTATCTTCTATCTTTTGTGAAAAAGTTTTTAACTTTTCCTATTCCCTTTAGGATTGTCTGTCACTTTTTTTAGCTTTTCCTTGCTTTTGAACTAAATTTTCCTTTTTTGCCTTTTTTTCCTCCTTTTCCTACCTACTTTCACCTTTATGCTCATTCTAATATTAATTATATATATTTAGGAATAAGAAAGACATTGTTTTCAGAAAACTTCAAAACTAAACCCTTCTTGAGTTTTTGCTTATTAGGAACGCAGAGAAGGAAAAAACGAAAAACAAAGTAGACGAAATAATTAGCAAACTCTCTGGTCATTCACAACAATCTCAAAATCAGAACATAGCACAAGGTAATAACTAATAAGATTTGGTATTTTTATTAAATTAAGAGATTATAAATATTCCGTAGAAGGATTTTGAATCATTTTCATGCTTATTGTTTATTCTTTGAAAGCAAATTCAATGAAAAATATTATAATTTGTTATCAACTTGCTTGATTCCAAAACTTAATTTTGAAATATATGCATGTTATTAATATTGGTGGGTTGTGCAATTTATGAAATTGTGCTCATCAGCTCATATCTTAAGAAATTTGTAAGTTTTCATCTTGTCTTTCGGAAAAATAAATAGTTATATATCGTAGATCCGCCAATGTTCATGTTGAAGGAAGTGAGCATCCACGACCTTAAAATTCTAGATCCGCCACTGACGGTAGGAGTATAAATAGCCTAATAGTATAACGAAGGGTACAGATAAACAATATTTGAAAGTAGAGAGGTACATTTAACCCTTTTCCGTTTTGGAATTGAATTAGCTAGACTCGAACAAAATTTTCTTTGCAGTTAGTTAGGCAGAAAGTTGGCCGGTAAAAGATGAGTTAAAACATTGATTCGGTATTTAGTGATGATCATGTGAAGTAAATAGCAAAGGAAATATTTACATGTATAGACTATGTAAACATATCAGTAACTTATAGCCATAACAAATATAAGGTGTTTTTATTTTCCCCGAGTGTGAAATTATCATTTTTAGCATTTTTTGGAAACGAAACATCAGAATATGTTTTTGATCTTAATATATCTTATGGACAATGAAATTCACCATAGTTTAGTTTCAAGCAAAAGAATCTCGAAAATTCAGCTATGCCATTTAAACACGACTCGCGGACGGTATAATGTTGATTTTTCTTGGAAAATATACCTAGCTATACTATAATAGAATCTTATTTACCACTTTTATTTAGGTTCGTACGTAATTATATATATATATACACAAAACCATAAAAAAGAAGAAAATAGAAGCTTCCTTAAATTTAGCATCTCATTCTCTCTCCTTTAGCAACCCCCTCCTAAAAATTCTAATTTCATCATACTTTTAAAAATTCTAATTTCATCGTAGGATGCCAGACTGATGGAGCCACATGCATATTTATAGGTAGGCTAGGGACTCTTAGGCAAATACTTTAGCCCTAGAGACTTCTCCATAAATTCTAATTCTAAATTCTAATTTTAAAAGGATTTAACATCTCATTCTCTCTCCCTCATACTTATCATCCAAAATCATACTTCTCTCACAATGTAAAACAAAGTGGCGAAAATTTTATCTATAAAATTGGATCAACAAATGTTCTCTAGACATCTATTAAAAAACTTCAAAACTTTGAATTCAATATTCGAAATTTATAAATTTGTGATTTGTTTGGCTCTGGTATTCTTGCAAATAACAAAAAATATTTATACCTTGTAGTTTATATCTCAATTTTAAGGAAAAATGATTAAGTTTAGAGTTGGTTTTACGTAAATTTTAAATTGAACTCGAAGAAAATGACGTTGCAGGTATTGTTGATAATTGTATGATTATTGTATCACAATTGTTTTAGAATTGTATGTTACTTGTATCTGATACATTAATACCTAAAATAATATCTGATACAATACCTTCAATTATAATATAACTAGGTGGATATAACCTGCGCCAGCACAGGTCCAATATTTGTGAAAGTTCAATTATTATTTTTTTATTTGACTCTTTTCTCGTATGAAATAAAATTGCAGATAATAAAAATTGATGCATGAAAATTAGTATCCAATCAAATAGACAACATTGCATGGCATTAGCTAGATGTTATTTCCATCTATTTTGGAACAAAAATATCCTCTCGTGGATGAAAGATTTGTTGAAATTCCAATACAAACACAGAGCCAACGCAACGAAAATTAAACAAGGAACGTACCTTCAGCCATAGTTGTTCAAGTGTTGTCGAATTGCCTTGTAAAACTTCGACAGAAAACCTATGGAGCCTTCTAGCCTGTGCCTATCGTAGGATGCCAGACTGATGGAGCCACATGCATATTTATAGGTAGGCTAGGGACTCTTAGGCAAATACTTTAGCCCTAGAGACTTCTCCATAAATTATAATTACCCTAGGGACTCTTAATATATGGTAATTTCTTTCCATCAAAGAAACTACCATATATGAATAACTACAGAATATTATCTTATATATTATTTCCTTTGGGAGACAGGGTAAATAATTTATTACCTTATATATGGACCACACTAGAAGTCTCTAGAAGAGACGGTGAATTTCTTACATTCTCCCACTTGGTCCACATATTTAGAATCAGATAATCCTTTATGAGAGATAACATATAGTATGGCCATAAATTTTATCACTCAACTAAAAGTTATGCGACAATCACTTTAACTAGAATATATTATTACACGAATCATGGCGGTCATGCTTTTAAACAAACACTTCTGTGACGACCCGACCCTTCGTCTCGTGTATTACAGCCCCGTTTTACCCATTTATTGCTTCTTCATGTTTCATTTATCGACATTGGTGGTGTTAGAGTTAAATTGGATTGGTTTTACATGGAAATGAGATACTTAGTCTCTTAAAGGAAAGCTTATTTTGAAAAAAGTCAACCGAAAGTTGACTATTTAGTTAGAGGGCTCGGATGTGAATTCCGGTGATTTGGTTAGCTTTGGGGGATGATTTGTAACTTAGGAGCGCGATCGGAATTGAATTTGGAGGTCCGGTGTAGAATTAGGCTTGAATTGGCGAAGTTAGTATTTTGGCAAAATCCGGTTGATAGGTAAAATTTTGATCCGAGGGTCGGAATGAAATTTCGAAAGTTGCAGTAGCTCCATTAGGTAATTTTGGATATATGTGTAAAGTTTCAGGTCATTCGGAGGTGTTTTGGTCGGGTTTTTAATCGAATGTGCAATTCGGAAGTTTTTAAGAAACTTAGACTTGAATCCGATGTGATTTAATGGTTTTAGCATTGTTTGATGTGTTTTGAGTGTTGGAACAAGTTTGAATGAGGTTTTAGGATGTGTTGGTATTTTTGGTTGAGGTCCCGGGCCTCGAGGTGAATTTGGGTAGTTAAACGAGAGTTTTGAAGTGTGTTGCAAGTTCAGTTTTTATGTCATCTGGTATTTCCGCTTCTGCGGAAATGGACCGCAGAAGCGGTTCTGCAGAAGCGGTTCCGCAGAAGCGGGTGAAGGAGCGCAGAAGCGGTTTGTGGCCTGGTGAGGAGATTCCTCAAAAGCGGAATATGGTCCGCAAAAGTGAGTCTGCAGGAGCGGACTGTCAACTGCAGAAGCAGTACTGGGTGATCCGCAGAAGCGGATTTTGGGACGCATAAGCGAAAATTTTAAACTTTAATGAAAACCGCATAAGCAGAGTTTTGGCGGCAGAAGCGGTCCCGCATAAGTGAAGACAGGACCGCAGAAGCGAAAGTCGCGGTTGGCATGAGGGTTTTATATCATTATTTCATCCGCGAGTCTATTCAATTTTTCCTCTATTGTTAACCACCTTAAGAGCTTCTTGGGTAGAAATTGAAGAGAATTTAACGGGAATTGTCTGGAGGTAAGCCTCGTGACCTAGAAACGTCAAATTAAGTAAGAATCTACCTTTAATTCTTGGAAAATTGGGTGAAATTTTGAAGAACTAGGGCTTGGTTTTTGAAATAAAAATTTAAGATTTGAAAAGGCATTTGAACTCCGATTTTGGTAAATTTGATATGTACGGACTCGTGGAGAGACGAGGAATCCGGTGATGTAAATTTCATAATTTTTTGAGAAGTAGGCCCGGGGTTCGGGTTTTGCCAACTTCGTGATTTTTGGTATTTTTCAAGTTCTTTCGATTGGGTTATGTTCCATTAGCCTATTGTAACGTATTCCTTGTGGTTTTGATTAGATTCGGCGTGTGAGGAGGTTGATTAGAGAGGAAAAGGCATAGCGGACTAGACTTGTGGCCGATTTGAGGTGAGTAATAGATGTAGATGATGACCTGAGGGTTTGAAACCCTAGTATATCACACTGTGACGCTATATTGAGGCGAGACACGTACTCTATGACGAGTGTGGGGTCGTTTGTGATTGGTCACTATGGCTTAGTTCGCCCCGAGAGATGTTCAAGTTGTGTTCTTGACTAGAGACTGATAACTAAACATCCTACTTGGATTTTATGATATATTTGGGCTGTGTGCCGATTATTTGAATCCCTTAGGGATTATTATCACTGCTTCCATGATGCTTAGCATGTTATATTATTTCAGTCCTGAGTTAAACACTGTTTCAAAATGCTTAGTCACATTCCTAAGGTTTTAAAAACTTAAACTATATTTTCCTAATAATTGGAACTGAGAACTATAACTTGACTTTGCCGTGTGGCTCACATGCATATTCTGGACTGAGTGTGGATCGGGCTGCACGTCGCAGCGATGATGCGATTATATTGCTCTTGGGCTGTAGGAGCCCCTCCGGAGTCTGAACCCCCACAGTGAGCGCGAGTACCCAAATGGATCGGGCCGTGCGCTGCAGCGGTCATGTGCATTGCATTGCATTCATACATTGATATTTGCCTGTCATTGTTTTGTTGCCATTTTTACCGTTAATTGTGTTAAACCGTTGGCTGTAGCTTTACATTGTGGTATTTCGTGTATTCTCACATTTAGTCATTATATATGCTTATTACTCACTGAGTTGGAGTACTCACTTTACTCCCTGCACCATGTGTGCAGATTCAGGTGTTCCAGAGGCTTAGTTGAGCTGCTACTACTGTTTTTCGAATTTTTCAGGAGTTGTCGAGGTAGCTGCTTGACGTCCGCAGGACCCGACTCCTCCCCCTATCCCTTTTATCTTTCCGTATTCTAGACTTCGGTACTGTTGTGGATTTACTACTCTGTTTTATTTAGAGGCTCTAGAGTTGTGACTCCAGATCTTTTGGAAGATGTTAGATATGCTATTATTTCCGTATTGTTTCTATTTAAATTATCCGGTTGGAAGATTTGTTAAACTGTAATTTAATACTGTTAATCGGTAATGGGTTGTGTGATTGGGTTGTGAGTGTTAATTGGTCGGGCTTGCCTAGCAAATATTGTTGGGCGCCATCACGACCGGGATTGGGGTCGTGACAACTTCCTTCCATGTATTACAATGCACAATATATTCTAATAAAGTGTCTAACAACTTTATGAATGAACTTAATATAAGTCATTTAGAGTCCAACTTTATTGATCCAATGATCACAAATAATACATGAAAAACTAAAAGTGTGCACTGTCATGTATATCAAAATAAACATAATGTCTAGACAAAATGTTAGAGAGTAAAGAAAGACTAAGTTGAGCTACTAAGCCCCATATGGGTTACATGATCCTTGAAAATATTAGCCGGCAGACCTTTAGTCATAGGATCAGCAATCATCAAAGTAGTACTAACATGCTCAAAATTCAGATCTTGCTTCTTCACATAGTCTCCAACCATCAAGTACTTTATGTCGATATGCTTGCTTCGGCTGCCACTTTTATTATTCTTAGAAAAGAAAACTGCAGCTGAATTGTCACAAAAGATTCTCAATGGCCTTAAAATGGAATCGACAATCTAAGGCCGGGAATAAAGTTTTTCAACCATAGCGCTTGTGATGTAGCTTCATAGCATGCTATAAATTTAGCTTCCATTGTGGATGTTGCAACAATGGTCTGCTTGACACCTCTCCAAGACACAGCACCTCCAGCAAGAAGGAAAATGTATCCTGAAGTGGATTTACCATTGTCTTTGCATCCACCCAAATCAGAGTTTGAATATCCAATCACCTCCAATGAGTCAAAGTATTTGTATGTGAGCTTAAAATCCTTGGTTCCTTGCAAATATCTCAAGACCCTTTTGCCAGCTTTCCAATGGTCAAGACCAGGGTTACTTTGATATCTGCCAAGCATTCCTACCGCAAAAGCAATATCAGGTCTAGTACAGACCTGTGCATACATAAGGCTCCCAACAAGCGAAGCATAGGGAATGTCTTTCATTTGCTCCTTTTCCAATGCATTTTGTGGACATTGATTCAATGAGAATTTGTCACCTTTAATTATGGGTGCTGCTATAGGTGAACAGTTCTTTATCCCGAATCTTTCCAGAATTCTTTCAACGTAGGCCTTCTGAGACAGTCCAAGTAATCTTTGGGATCTGTCTCTATGAATCTCTATGCCAATAACATAGGAGGCTTCACCCATATCCTTTATCTCAAAATTCTGGATAAGGAACTGTTTAGTCTCGTGCAACAATTCCAAATCACTACTTGCAAGAAAAATATCATCCACATATAGGACTAGAAAAATATATTTGCTCCCACTTATCTTAAGGTATATACATTGATCAATGATGTTCTCTGTATTTCCAAATGAAGAAACAACATTATGAAATTTAATATACCATTGGCGGGAAGCCTGTTTTAGCCCATAAATGGATTTATTCAACTTGCAAACAAGGTGACTTTTGTCCTTATCACAAAATCCTTCAGGCTGATGCATGTATACCTCCTCTTCAAGATCTCCATTCAGAAAAGCTGTTTTTACATCTATTTGATGTAACTCTAAATAAAAATGAGCTATTAATGCAATGATTATTCTCAATGAATCCTTCTTTGATACTGGAGAGAAGGTTTCATGGTAATTAATGCCTTCCCTTTGAGTAAAACCCTTGGCTACAATTCTGGCTTTATATCGTTCGATATTACCCGATGAGTCTCTTTTAGTTTTAAAGACTCACTTGGAACCTATGGTAGAGGATCCCTTTGGTAATTCGACAAGATCTCAGAATTTATTTTTAGCCATAGATTCTAACTCTTCTTTCATGGCATCATACCAAAGTGTAGAGTTTTCTCCACTCATGGCTTGTGAAAACGAGCATGGATCATCTTTTAGTCCAATATCATAATTAGACTCTTGGAGATATACAACATAGTCGCTAGAAATTGCTGATTTTCGAATTCTTGAGGATTTTCTCACTCTCACTAGTTCAGACACTTCTTCAGTGGGTTCAGATAAAACGGTTTGATCTTCATGTGGCTCCTCAAGTGGTGGTGGCTCTTGAACTTGTTGTTGTTCACATAATTCATGAGAATTTTTCTGAGTAACATTCAAGTTCCCAATATATAAAGGTACCAAAGATGGTTCCCTTATTTCTTCCAATTCCACCCTTTGAGTCAAACCACTCCACTCTCTTCATGATCATCAAGAAATTTAGCGTTTCTAGCTTCAACAATTTTAGGAGAACGAGAAGGACAATAAAATCTAAATCCCTTAGAGTTAACCGCATAGCCTATAAAATAACCGCTTATTGTTCTTTCATCCAACTTCTTTAGTTGTGGATTATAAACCCTCACTTCAGTTGGACATCCCCAAACATGTAAATAATTTAAACTAGGTTTCCATCCTTTCCATAACTCAAAAGGTGTCTTGGGGACAACCTTGGATGGAACCCTATTTAAAATATACACAGCGATTTTTAGAGCTTCACTCCATAAGGATAAAGGTAAACTTGATCTGCTAATCATGCTTCTTACCATGTCCATTAATGTCCGGTTCCTTCTTTCTGCCACACCATTTTGTTGTGGTGTTCCTGGCATGGTATATTAAGCAATTATATCTTCACTTTCAAGGAATTCAGCAAATAGACCCTTAACTTGTCCCTTATCTGTGTACCTACCGTAATATTCTCCACCCCTATCAGATCTTACAATTTTGATCTGAGCACCAGTTTATTTCTCTACTTCTATTTTGTGAACTTTAAAAGCATCAAGTACTTCTGATTTGTTAAACAGAAAATAGAGATACATATATCTTGAATAGTCATCAATAAATGAGATAAAATATCTCTCACCATTCAAGCAAGGGGTAGGAAAAGGTCCACATATGTCTGTATGTATGATCTCAAGTAATTGAGAACTCCTTTTGGCACCTTTAGCTGATTTGTTGGTCTGCTTACCCTTTATGCAGTCCACACAAGTCCCAAAGTCAGAAAAATTAAGAGCTTTTAGAACTCCGTCATTAACTAACCTTTTGACTCTATCAATAGAGATGTGTCCAATCTCTTGTGTCAAAGACTAGATGAGTTCTCATTGATAATACATCGCTTAGCGCCAATTTCTTTATCATGCAAAGTTAAAACATTGCATTCAAATATGGGGTCTAGCTCAAGTTTATATAAATTTTCATTCAAATTTACAAAACCAATAACTTTATTATCTTTCAAAAGTTTCATAGAAGGATAATGAAAGTTCAAATCATATCCACTAATCGATAGTCTTGAAAGAGAAATTAAATTTCTAGAATATTCTGGAGCATAAAAGGTATTTTCTAAATCTAAGTGAAAATCATCCTTCAAAATGAGCCTATAAGTCCCCACGCCTTCCACACGTGAACGTGTCCTATTGCCAGAATAGACATATTGTTCACTTCCTATCAGCTTCCTCTGAGTTAGAAAGCCCTGCATGATTTTGACAATGTGAAATGTAGCACCAGAATCAATCCACCATGTATTATTAGAAACTTCAGTAAAATTAGATTTATAACATACAAAGGTAAAATTGCCTTTCTTCTCAAGCCATTTCTTGCATTTCAGGCAATCCTTCTTCCAGTGTCCCTTCTTCTTACAGAAACGACAAGTATCTTTGTCAAATGTGCTTTTCTTCTTCATGGGAACACTTTTGCCCTTCTTTACATTTCTCTTAACATGAGTTACAATATTAACACTTTCAGGTATCCCATGTTTCAACCTCTCTTCTTCTTGAACACACATGGTCAAAAGTTCATTGATTGACCATTTATCCTTATGTGTGTTATAAGAAATCTTGAACGGATTATATTCCGCAGGAAGGGAGTTGAGAATGAAATGCACAAGAAATAGTTCAGACATATCAACCTCAAGGGACTTGAGTTTAGCAGCAATGTCTCTCATCTCCATGATGTGCTCACGCACTGTACGACTTCTATCGAAAGTCATACTTGATAGCCTCTTCATAAGGGTGCTGACCAATGCCTTGTCAGAGCTTACAAATTATTCATCAATTGCCTTCATGTAAGCTTTGACCTTATCACTATTAGGGATAGAACCCCTAATGTTTTGGCTTATGTGAGCTTTTATGAGCATTAAACTTAAGCGATTAAATCACTCCTACCACTCATAATTAGCCTTAGCAGCTGGCGTACTTGATTCCGTAGGGATAGGTGGTTCATCCACACGGAGTGCCAGGCCCAGATCCGAGCACCCTAAAGTGAGAAGGACTTTCTCCTTCCATTCAGAATAATTGTCAATAGAAAGCATTGGAATTCGAGCATTCTCATTAAAAATAGTGATAGGAAAAGCGGTAAAGACTGCAAAACAAGGATAAACATACATAAGCTATGAAGCACAATCCATCAAATGTGAATCGCGTAAAATACCGATTCTAAGTAAATTCTAGACCTTCCTGTGGGCAACCTTCCTGTGGGCAAAGGTTGCAACCCATGCATAGAATTTACTTTACTTTATTAGACTAGTAAACCAAGATACACAAAAATTTATCCGTACCTGTGGGCATAAGATAATTTTAACTTAAAGGTTTACTATCTCATTCACAATTAATCTCACCAAAATGGTAACCTTCCTGTAGGGCCGGGTTACCATTTTAATAAGATAACTGGACTAATTAGATGTCATTATAACCTTTAATCACTAAACGTTATGTGATTAAGTAACTCAATTTCTTTTATATTACGTACCCAAGATGCTGTGGTTGTACATTACATAAAAGAAAACTCAAAATTGATATCTCAGAATAATTTGTCCGAATAATCAACTAAATCGTATGTTGATTAGAAATTAAAATGGGTACACACATTAATTAAGCACAAAGCTTATTAGAATCCCAACGTCAGAATGTAATTCTTATGATTAAAGAATTATAAGAACTTAAAATAACAGTAACGCTGTAAAAGATGTTTCTTTGTAAAAACATTCAATTATTCCTTTTCTCATAACTCAAAGACAAAAGTCAAATATATTTGGTAAAAGAAAATATGAACATGGTAAAGCTTAAAATATTAAGTTTATAATTATGGGCTTCCGAAATGAGGTATATAAAACGTGATAACCAAAGCAAACAGTTTTAATCAACTTACTATTAGTGCAAATAAAATATGATAACTAAAGTAACTGACTTAATTTATGCACCCTTTAATACAAATAATACTTAAGAATCCAAATTAAATCAATTATGGCCGCATGAATCTTGGTTAAAGAAGAAGCAATGTTTGGTATGCATTACCAGTCCTCTTTCATAATTAGTAGTCATGAACACAATCCAAGAGAAAAGTAAAATTCAATAATAAACATGAATTTGATCCAACAAAAGGAAATAAGGTAGCATCACTTAAAAGACAGTAGTTACTGGCTTGTGTGATCTCGTGGGTTCAATAACCCCTTTCTATTCGTATTACTTTGGTTGATGCATAAAGTACTTGTATTAAGTAGTTAACAACAATATACTCGAAACCAAAAATT
Source organism: Nicotiana glauca (assembly GCA_026770625.1). NCBI lineage: Eukaryota > Viridiplantae > Streptophyta > Magnoliopsida > Solanales > Solanaceae > Nicotiana > Nicotiana glauca. The sequence continues at coordinate 49,090 of MU678856.1, forward strand.
AAAGAATAATCTGTCAACTAGAGTTCGATTACGAATTAGTTGTTACAAAAACGTGACAATATTGGACGGTAAATTAAATTCTTAATCATCATCAATGAAACCAGATACTGAAAAACACAGCTAAAGTCCGGCTCTGATATCGCATGTTAAAATTCCAATACAAATACAGAGCCAACACAGTGGAAATTAAATAAGGAACGTACCTTCAGCCATAGTTGTTCAAGTATTGTAGAATTGCCTTGTAAAACTTTGACAGAAAACCTATGGAACCTTCTAGCCTGTGCCTATCGTAGGATGCCAGACTGATGGAGTCACAGGCGTATTTATAGGTAGGCTAGGGACTCTTTGGCAAATACTTTAGCCCTAGGGACTTCTCCATGAATTATAATTACCCTAGGGACTCTTAATATATGGTAATTTCTTTCCATCAAAGAAACTACCATATATGCATAACTACAGAATATTATCTGATATATTATTTCCTCTGGGAGACAAGGTAAATAATTTATTAACTTATATGTGGGCCACACTAGAAGTATCTAGAAGAGACGGTGAATTTCTTACAAGATTGGCAAATGATACATCCTCTGCATTCATAGCAACATCATACTATTAGATGCTAAAGTATCACATTGGATACAAATTGGCATGCGTTTTCTATGATGTGTTTAGTCTTCTTTTAGCCTTCTTCTTCGCAATTTTTACAAAAAAACACCAGCAAAAGTTATGAAGTAGGAGTAATAAACAATTATCACTGCTCATATCTCTAACAAAGAAGTGGAGAAACACAATAGACATCTGCCAAAGTGACTGGTGAAGGACAACATAGAGTAAAATTTTGCTTCCAAACATCTTTTGAGTTTGAACACAAGTACTTTATAGGTATAAATCATATCACACATCACAGTTGACAATTAATACTTTATCTGCAAGCTAGAGGTTGAGATTTAGCACAGAACTACTATGTAGCTCATTCCTTTAAAAATTCATTTGCCAATCAGCAAACTTAGTTGTGCTAGGAACAAAGCCCATAGTACTTTAATCTTTCATATGCTTCTACTGTGAACTATCTGCTTTTATGAATTACTTTCATGTAAGGTAAGATTCTGAAAATGGCCGTCATTTACTACTATTAACCTTGTACTACAAGAATAACACAATAAACAGGTAACTATTTTTAATGCCTATAGAAAATACTTAGCCTACTAATGAAAATATCAAAGTTTTGCTTATGGGAGCGTAAATATGATATATATAAAGGTGCTTTTGACTCCCCCATTTGTTAAAGATAGTTTAAACATTAAGACATAGTGCAATTATTGTACCATGATGTTAATAGAAACTTCTCTGTCGATAAAAGCATAGCACAGAAAGGATACATAGGAAAAACCAAGCAATTTATAATAACTTGTTTTATTTGATTTCGTGGAGAAACCATAATAATTATTTTTTTAACATCTCCACTACCCATTGCATATACCATAATGCATCATATATGTAGAATGAGCTGATTATTCTTTTAAAGAAAGTATATTTTAAAAAAAAAATTAAGTGTGTAAAATCTGTGTCAATACATTTCAAGAGGCTGCATTCGGATCAACATTCTTAATTATTCGGGGGTGTTTCAAAATCTTTTGAAAGGAAAGTCTCTTAGAAAAGTCCTTCACAAGAACTGGACAAACATAAGCCATTATGTGTACTTTTTCACCAAATTGACACATATATACCTTCTGTTGCATTTTTATTAAGGGGTGTGAATGGAAAATGGAAGAGGTACCTCTTGGATTGTACCTCTTCATCTCACCCTTTCGTTGTCTATAAATTTAGAGGCTTGGCCTCATTTTTTTATATAAATAGAAAAATCTGAAAATTTCTCCCCTCTTTTCTATTTGCATTATTTTCAAATAAACATAAGTGTCAAGTGTGATTTGCTCCGTCTGTTAAGTTCGCTGAAATTTTGTAGTTTCGATTGCCAGTATTGCAGAATAGTTATTCCGTTCTATCCTGGGAGGAATTAATCCAAAACCTTGGGCAACAGTGAGGGGATTAAATTCCTTAAGGACACACAAGCAACTTATGGGCTCGAAATTATTATTTCACGTTTTGTTTATTAAACTAACGTTTGTTTATTTTTCTGATTTTCTGATTTTTAACATAGTATCACCAACAATCTTAAGGAATTTAATATCTTTCTATGTTCGAGGCCCTCAGTTATTCTATTGGGCGTAAAAGGTTGTCTGTTGGTTGGTTTTGTAAAACCATTACTCCAATGTCTGTTGGGAGTATGATTTATGGAGTAAATGTGATTGTCTTAATAATGATCATGGTGTTGAAAATGGAGTCACTATTCCAATAACTTAAACGTACGTAGCAACACGTTGTAGTGGCTATGCATTTTTGTGGTGGAAAGTATAATAAATTGGAACGACTTGAATGGTGTCAATTAATACCCTGCAACTGATGGTGTTGTGTTTGATTTGGGCAATTTTTTCTAGTCAAACTTTTGGATTATGAGGAATTCATAAACTTCCATCAATTCTGCTCTCATATGGACTTCTCCAGATAATGCTCACAAGGGTTGAATTTGTTCTTCCATTGGATAAGTTCCTTATTTAAAGCGGCTAATGAGATCAAGTAAGAAGAAATTAATATGAAGGAATCTACGACAGAGAATGACAAATACCGGTGTGAAGCCAATTGGACTTTTTCAGTCGTCACAACGGTTCCATACATTATCAGTGTGCTTTTGTTTTATTGAAAATGACTCAAATGAGCACATGGTTGAGTAATAACTATTCTAACAGATTTCTTGAAAGAAATTTGTGTTGAAAGCTTAAATTCAGACGTGGCAATAACAAAAGCCACAATCGCCGTTTGACAAAAGGAAAATTATCTTGAAGCGTATTATTGCTGGAATATTGGAGCGGCTCGATAGCAAATAGAATCAGGTTCTATTTTCTTTACCTTATTTTTTTATTATCTATCCTTATAATTTATGAAATTCAATATTTTGAATGTTAGGATAGATGATCATGATCTTACAACATATATATTATGTTTTGCATGCAATGTGCCCAGAATTATATTAGTTGTACCAACTGATGTTTAACTAGTTGACATGCATAAATATATGTTGATGGTTATTTCAAGGTTGTAAGATATGAGTTAGGCTTACATTCATACTTGAAATTATTTTGAGATCATGAATATAATATATATAAAGATGAACATATATGTGTTTGATTAGAGTAAGAGATCAAACTGTTTAAAGTGTTATAATGGTTTAGTTGAAAAACCATTTGGAAAGAGAATTAAAATTCTCGTATTTTTCTACACCTGTTATGGAGAATAAAATCTTTTAGATTTTTTACTCCTGCTTCGAGATCAAAATCTGTGTAATTTTATACTCGTTCGTTGAGATTAAAGTTTTCGTGACTTTCTACTCATTAGTCGAAAATTAAAGTCTAAGTGACTTTATATTCGTTTCGGAGATTAAAATCTTAGTGATTTTCTACTCTAATTTATTATTCGTTTTGATGATTAAAAACTTCACCGTTTATTAAATTTGATTGTGTCACATATTATTCGGTTGGAAGATTAAATATATCACCATTTATTAGATCTAGTTGTATCAGATGTTACTCGGTTTGAAGATTAAAAACTTTACCGTTTATTAATTCTGAATGTGTCAGATTGGTTTGAAGATTAAAAACTTCACTGTTTATTAATTCTGACTCTGTCATGACACAAACAACAGTTCTTGTAGTTAGCTCAACAATGTAATAGGGGTGTAGAATATGAATCTCCTTTGAAGAAATATATTTGGAATATGAAATTATTCACCAAACGATCGTCCCTTAGTCACTGCAATCTAATGGAATTGCGGAAAGAAAGAGTAGAACGTTAAAGGAGATGATAAAATGTCTTGTTGTAAGTTCTGGTTTACCCCAGATCTTGTGGGAGAAGCTATTTTACCCCAGATCTTGTGGGAGAAGCTATTCTTACAGCTAACTGAATCCTCAATTGAGTTCTCCATAGCAAAACGGAATCCATTCATATGGAAAATGAATGAAAGGAAGAAAATCCAACTTGAAATATTTTCAAGTGTGGGGGATATTTGAGTAAAGTGCGATTTCTTAAACCCAAAAGGATAAAAATCGGATCGAAAACTGTTGATTCCGTTTTTATAAGATATGCAACAAATAGTAAGGCATATTATTTTCTGATTCATAAATCAGAAAATCTCGACATTCATATTAATACGGTAATCGAATCAGATAATGCTGAATTCTTTGAGAATATTTATGCGTAGAAAAAGGAATGTGAGTCGTCTAGTGAAAATCTAAGCGAACACGGGAAGAAGCAAAGGAAAATACACCTATTGAGGTGAATCCAAGACGTAGTAAACATCAAAGGAGAACTACTTTCTTTCGACCGGATTTTCTGATATTCTTTTTGAAAATGAGCCTCAAACGTTTAAAGAAATATTGTCTTCCTCGGAAGCACAATATTAGAAAAGGCAGTCAATAGTGAGATAGAATCCATATTAAGTAATCATACTTGGGAAATTATTGATCTTCCTCCAGGAAATAAACCTTTGGGTTCTAAATGGATTTTCAGAAGGAAAATGAAAGTTGATGGTACTATTGACAAATAGTAGGCAAGATTAGTTTCAAAATTATTTAGTCAATGAGAATGTCTTGACTATTTTGACATACACTCGCCGATTATGAGTATTGCGTACATATGAATGTTAGTAGCATTGGCTACAGTATACAGTCTTGAAATCCATAAAATGGATGTGAATACACTCTTTTTAAATTGTTATTTGGAGGAAGAAATTCACATGGAACAACCAATGGTTTGTGGTTCCTAAGAAAAAGGTGTACAGACGTGTTAAGTTTTTTTTTGGACTAAAAGAAGTACCCAAACAATGACATACGAGATTTGACCAAATAATACTGTCAAATGGTTTCAAAAAATTAATGAATGTAAACACATGTGTTTACATTAAGAATATTTCAAATCATATAGTCATTTGATTATATGCAGATGATATGTTGATGAAATATTTAAAATGTGGGTGCTTTTAGCTTATGCATGACAAAAGCCAATGATAGACGTAATGTTTAAATTATATAATTTTTGAAACCCATTGATATAGTAGTTGTTAAATTCATCATTTGTTTAGTCTTAACGAAGACTAGTTGATAGAAACTAATAATTTGGAAGTTGGTCACGTGCCTTTCTCGAAAGATTATTTTCTTTATTGAAAAAATTTATATTGTTTAGTTCTTTTATGAAATAATGTCACTTTGATGGTTGTGACTTTTCATAGAAAGATACATATGAATGTTTTTGTATGGACAGGACCGTTCATGAATGAATGTATTAATATGTTGGTCTATAATGAGGTGAACCAACCGATGAACATGACCAAAATCCATTGCAAGTTAGATTTGTTTCATAAATGAAGGTGCTATAATTTGCATATCATATAGACGTATGAATAAATAGCATACAAATGCTTGAAAATAGCGGAGTGATTGCGAAATGTATTTTATATTAAAAGGTTGTGGCCACAATTGATGCCAATCATTCCAGCTGTTTTTATAATATACGATTGATACATTAAGTGTAGTCAATAATCTGATATGCAATCGAAAGTCGATACGTATTAGTCTACGATATAAGAAAGTTTGCATTGAACTTTCATGACAATGAAACGAGTTTTGATGTATTTGAAAATACTCCCGCGATAATAGAGGGGGTATAGTGATGAAAATTAGATCACTGGTTCAACCGATTCTAAACAGTCGGTGGATGAGCGATGTATTGAAAATCATCCAAACAAATCTGCATTGATCGCTTTATAGTGGAGGTTGAGTTTATAGCCTTAGACAAGGCCGGTGAAGAAGTTGAATGGCTCCAGAATTTCTTGAAAGATATTCTATTTTTGCTCAAACTTTTGGCACCTATATGTATAGATTGTGATAGTCAAGCGACAATAGGAAGGGCTGGGAGCGTTATGTATAACGGAAAGTCTCGTCACATAAGACGCAGACATAGAACCGTTAGACAACTACTTTCTAGTGGAATTATCACAATTGATTATGTAAAATCAAAGGATAATGTGGCGGATCCGCTTACAAAAGGCCTAACTAGAGAGGGAGTTGAGAAATCATCTAAGGGAATGAGACTATGGCCGAGGACAAGTCATCATGGCGGTAACTCTACCTAGATTCTTGGAGGTCCGAGATCTAGGTTCAAGGAGCAAACAAAGTTATGCATGACCAGTTCAACATTGTCAAATATAATATTTTAGTCCATTCTCGTGATGAAGAAAATGTTCAGTAACAAGGATAAAATGTTAAGACATTATTTAATGGTTTTTAAGTTTGATACAGGGTATATCAAATAGTGTATCTACGGGATAACACGTTTAGGAATTACCTATGTAAGTGTGAAGTGTAAGCCGCTTCAAGGAGAATTCTGTAAGGCCAATTCTCTGCGCACTTATGAACCAGGTGGTGTTCATGGCTGAAACGAACACAACAATGAGAACCGAAGACGGTTAAGGGTTGATTGTGTGACTTATGGTTGTCTAGGTATACACCAAAGCTCGACGGTTCAAAGATATCAATTCTACCGATTGACCGAGTATATCCGACATAAGTTCACTACGGAAAGTTCAAAGGGAAACCTACTTATCCAGATGCGATTAATCCTTACTTGCGAATCACACAGTATTTTCATGCATATTTTTCATCTATTGTCCATTCCCCATTCATGTGGGGGATTGTTGCGTTTTTATTAAAGGGTGTGAATGGGAAATGGAAGAGGTACCTCTTGGATTGTACCTCTTCATCTCACCCTTTCGTTGTCTATAAATTTAGAGGTTTGGCCTCATTTTTTTATATAAATAGAAAAATCTGAAAATTTCTCCCCTCTTTTCTATTTGCATTATTTTCAAATAAACATAAGTGTCAAGTGTGATTTGCTCCGTCTGTTAAGTTCGCTGAAATTCCGTAGTTTCGATTGTCAGTATCGCAGAATAGTTATTCCGTTCTATCCTGGGGGAATTAATCCAAAACCTTGGACAATAGTGAGGGGATTAAATTCCTTAAGGACACACAAGCAACTTGTGGGCTCGGAATTATTATTTCACGTTTTGTTTATTGAACTAACGTTTGTTTATTTCTCTGATTTTCTGATTTTTAACATAGTATCACCAACACCTTCTACTAAGCTTACCTTGCTAATGAGATTCTTAGCTTCAGCAAAGACATCATGTGATATCTATAAAGAAACATTAGGTGAATGCTTCCCCTCATGATTGTGTCAGAAATTTATGAAAATTTAGCAAATAAGACACATTTATGTATAAAACAAAAAGAATTATATATAACTCATGAGTTGTACTCGCACGGCGAAAGTGAATATAGTTAAAAACGCAAGCAATATCGTAAAAGTTGGAAACGTGTCAGCATCATGTACTATTGTCTCTTTCTTAATTTATTTTTCTCAATTTTTATTTTTATATTGTGACAAATTAATTTTATTTTCAACAACTTGAGGGACCTATGAGTAGTGAATAAAGGAACAATAAATTGGTTAACTTAGTTTTGAACAATATTCATTTCCAGTGAATAACAGTTAGCCAACAATAAAGAAAGTTTTTTATGTGACCTGCATCTTTCTCCTGTTTAGACGCTTCTAGGGAGGGGAAGTAAGGAACTGAGCCACGATCATATTCAACTCTAGGTGCTTCAGCAAGAGGTATAATCTTTCTTAGTCCACTTGAATAATTTCTTATATTTGAGCAATATATCATTCGGACCATATGATCTTCTACCATGATGTATCAGCCATAGTAGTAATTAGTAAAATAAAAAGACTTATTCAAACCATCAAAGCAATTTCATCCCTTATAGAAAGAAATTTGTAGAATGTTAATATCCTAGAAAGCTAGGAATAACACTTATTTTACAAATAGAAGACTTAAGTTCCTATGAACAATTAAAATTGTCTTACAGATTTATTAGTGAAATAACTTAATTGTATATAGAAATATAAGCAAGTCATCAACCATATGAGAGTTGTATGTAGTCTTTCCACAGAAAAATCAACTCGTCTATGGCTCAAGATATAATTAACCAAAAAGCAGAACCTAGTCTAAGTTTAAGAAGGTTTGGACTACTCTAGTATGAAATATAGTTATGGTCATTTTCTACAAAAATCAAATACAATAAGCTGCACATTAAGGGGGCATTTCCAAAGATCAGTACATAAGGTCTTTGCGATATCGAAACTCAACAAACAAACAGTGGCCTTTGTTCCTCCCATAATTATATTGTCCAATAAATTTTGGAATTTTCACATCAAACCTTGTTAGTTCCCCTTAGCTCAATTCATTATGTAATTGTGAATAAGAAAATATTTGCACCAGCTTCCCATAATCATGTAAAAATATTGATCTAATAACTGCAAGCATAGTATAATAGCAATATAAGCAATGTAATGTAAATTCATTAACAACATAATGACCCCTTCTTTGGACTTCAAAAATAAAGTAAACAAAAAAATCTAAGTATGTAAAAATATGAATTTAATCTTTTATAAGTAAATAAACATAGTTATATAAGAGAATTGAAAGCAATACAGATGGGTAAAAGGAACTATTCCTTGGACAAATTAGGGACAATCCTAAAAAAGGCTCTTTAGATTCTCCATTATAGCTTCAGCTATATGACTAACACTGACTATAACGGAAACGATAAAACCTAATATAACAAAATCCATCTAAAACCAGTTCAATTACATAGATAGGGAATGGAAGTGGAAGACCGGAAGGCGAAGAGCTTATTGAGTGAAAGAAGATGAACTACACTGTACAAACACAACTATGTGGTGGCCGTATGAATAAATCCCACGTATACATCGATAACCTAACATTGCGCCTTAATGTAAACACGTATGCAGCTAATACAAAATGACTATAATGCGCTGAATTTGGATTTTAATGCCAACTAAGCAGCCAGGTCGAAATCATGGACTTCACATGACGGTATTTGTGATTAAACAGTAAATACACATTCTTTCACGATATCTCTCTCACAGTTGAAGCACCATATTGCTTTTACAAAAGACCATTAATTGATAAATTATCTTTTGAGATGAGACGAGCATCCCGCACTCTATCATATTTTCAGCCAAAAGATGGTGTTTTCTTAGAATTCTCTTGGAGCAACTCATAAAAAGAATGATATACAAAATTTATTTCTCTTTGTAACTAAGAAGAAAGTGAAAGGAAGAACTGGTGCAACTTTCTCGTTATCATTTAAGAAGTCATAGAGACTCTATTGTTTAATTTCAACTCGATTTTTCCTAAATGACTATTGAACAGAAGTAGGTCGAAAAAAAAAATATCAATAGAAAGACAATAAATGGAAGTTACAATGTACCTTATTAGACTTTAGAGACAACTTTTTTATATTATCGAAAACCCAATTTCCTCAGGCCCACTTCACCTACGACCTGAAAATCTATTTTTTTTTTTTAAGTACGATCTCAAATTATTAAAATGAAATAATTTTTGAGAATGAAAAGCTTTGATCATGCACCAACTTTAATCAGTCCTGACATGCATCTGATTGGAATATAGGATCAATATAGTACTAAATATCCCTCAAAATATTAAACAAATTATCAACATTCTCATAATCTCAGTAAGTACTCATACTAATAGCAATGTCAAAATATTGATGCCATACACTCCCTCCCTCAACTATGAAAGTGAGACTATAATCTACAACTGTTAGAAATGGAAAATTCACAAATGTATAACAAAGATTCTGGAAGATAACCACAAAAAATTCCTCTAATTGATAATTAAATTTTTAAGGCTTTTCATAATACTTTAGAAGGTCAATACACCCAGAACTTATGAACTATACAGGAATGAAGGTTAAACAGAAGGTATGCGACTTGCGTGTTGGAAGATATGCTCTCAATTTCGTTTTTGTACTTTTTAAGATTGTCATGGAGAAATAAGATTAAGTTGTGTTTCAAAGTCAAGAATACTTCTTTTTTTATAAGTTTCAAGATCGAAGACCGAACTATGAAGTCTTCATACCTCTAAACAAGTTAATTGGGTAGCAATACATTATAAAATCAAAATAGATGGGACCTATACTGTCACGACCCAATTTCCGAACCCGTCCGTGATGGCGCCTCTCGTGAAGACAAAGCCAATCAGAACAACACAAACACCTCTTTTAAAATAATTAATTAACTTAAGCAATTCTAAAACATGTTTAAGATAGCCATAAGTGCGGAAACAACGATAATAACAAGGGAAACCCATCCCGACACAGCCCAAATCGGGGTGTCACAAGTCATGAGCTATTACAGAATCTGCTATGAGTCTACAAAGTATGAAGTCCGACACCATAGTCTGAAGAAAACATAAATAATAAAGGATAGGGGAGACACGGGGCTGCGGACATCAATAGCTACCTCGTAACTCCAAATCACTGCTTGGTCTGGAAGGATCAGCGCTCAGGAGCGGACTTTGCTATGCCTGAATCTGCACACACGGTGCAGGGAGTAATGTGAGTACTCCGACCCAGTGAGTAATAATTATAAATAATAACTGAAAGTAGGAAACACATAAAGGCACAAAGCAATTCTACACCCAGCAGTAAATCACTTAAGGCAGTAAAACCGTGAAGAATCAAATTAAATCTCCTTTAAAAAAACAGGTAAATCAGGTAAAACAACAGGTAAATAGTAAGTAGAAATCTGCCCCTTGTGCCCAGTATCAATCGCTCAGAACAGTATCAGCCCCTCGGGCTCAGTATCATTCACTCAACATAGTATCGGCCCATCGGGCTCACTCTCAGATCATATGGGTACCCGCGCTCACTGTGGGTGTACAGACTCCGGAGGGGCCCCTTACGGCCCAAGCGTTATATCAAGCCACCTCGTGGCATTATCACTCGACACTCGGCCTCACATTACTTGGCATCCCATCACTCAAGCCACCTCATGGCATGTAAAGTATTTCATATCACTTAGCATATCCTCTCATATGGCCCTCGGCCTCACTCAGTCCAGAAATCATCACAAGCCCCTCGGGCATCAGTAAAACAGTAGTGCTCAGCCCAAACAACATTGAAAATATCATTTAAGTCTCAAAATTCAAGTAAAAGTGTATGAGTTTGTAAAACAGTAGTAATCAATTGGACTGAGTTGAAGTAATATGTAAAAATGGTGAGGAAACGGTGATAAGAGTCCTCGAAGGGTTCAAGTAGTCGGCATGAAGCCCAAATATGGCAACAAACCTAAGTCATGATAATAACAAACAAGTCTTAGTCAAATACATGGTAAAAACATCAATCGGGACGGACCAAGTCACAATCCCCAATAGTAAACAACCTCGCACTCGTCATTAAGTGCGTGTTTCACCTCAATATAGCACTAAGTTGTGCAATCCGAGGTTTCAAACCCTCAGGACATTATTTACAATCACTACTCACCTCAAGCCGGCCAAAACTCTAGCTCACTATTCCCTTGCCTCTCAAATCGGCCTCCTCGCGCGTCGAATCTGACCAAAACCACAACGAATACATCTCAATGGGCTCAGGGAGCAAAACCCAATCGAGAATAATCAAAAAATATCAAAAATCCCGAAATTTGCAAAACCCGAGCCCCGGACCCACTTCTCGAAACTTAGAAATTTTCACATCAACGGGCTCCTTATCTCGTCGCGAGTCTATACATATCAAGAACTCTCAAGTCCGAGCTCAAATGGCACTTCAAATCCCAATTTAAAAATCTCAAAATTCCAACCCCTTGTTCTTCCAATTTTAGCGAAGTTTCCATGAATTTCAAGGTTAATTTCACATAATAATCACGTTTTTAGTTAATAGAATTTGCCTCCAATCAATCCTATTTGAAACCCTTTTCAAATTCTCCCAAATAGCTCTCAAAATGGTCAACAATGGAGGAAAATATGACTTAGCTCGCGGAGGAAATATTTTAAAAACTATTCTGCCCAGCTCCGATTTTCTTCTATGCGATCGCGGCACCAGACACGCTATCGCGGAGAGCAAATTTCCAAAGCCTCCAAAAAATGTTCTATGCGAACGCAACCTTAGGCCCGCGAACGCGATGCTGCCTTCCTTCAAAATACGCGAATGCGTACTTCAGGCTGCGAACGCGAAGGGAAATTTCCCCTGACCCTCAAATCCTCTTATGCGAACGCGGAGGGACTCCTGCGAATGCGAAGCTTTGCCACCTGACTCTCTGCGATTGCGAACACTCTACTGCGAACGCGATGAACAAATCTGTTGCCCCTCAAATTCCTTGTACGCGATCGCGATACTAACCATGCGATCGCGATGACCAAAATCCTCCGCAGCATCTGTTGTGTTTTCTACAATATTTTCAAAGTTTAAAACCTCCCGTTAGCCATTTGAAATCACCCCAGGGCCCCCGGGACCTCAACTAAAAGCACCAACACATCCTAAAACATCATCCAATCTTGTTCCAATCATCAAAACACCTCAAACAACACTAAAACCATCAATTCTCATCGAATTCAAGCCTATGTTCTTTAAAAACTTTCGAAACACGCATTCGATAAAAAACCTAACAAAATCACCTCCGAATGGCTTGAAATTTTACACATACATCCTGTCACGACCCTAACCCCGGTCGTGATGGTGCCTAACACAATGCTAGGCAAGCCTGACCATTTCAACACTCTCATCCCACGTACAAAACTCATTACCAATTAATAGAACTAATTTACCAGTTTAACATGATTTCAATCCATGATAATAGATAAAACAGTGCGGAAAACCATAACAAGTACCAATACAACTCCCAAAAGATCTGGTGTCACGAGTCTAGAGCCTCTAAATACAACCGAGTAGCAACTTTTACATATAAAAGTCTAGAATGCGGAAATAAAAGGGATAAGGGGAGAAATCGGGTCCTGTGGACGCCAGGCAGCAACCTCGATAACCCCGGTGATAGCCTGGACAGCAGCAAACAACTCTACTAAGCCTCCGGGATACCTGTATCTGCACACACGGTGCAGGGAGTAAAGTGAGTAATCTGACTCAGTGAGTAATAGCAATAAATAACAACTGAAGATAAGAAAACTTGTAAAAACACTACACAGTTCTATATAAAAATAGTAAGTGTAGTAAAACAGCTGCTAAATGAAGAAAAACAAGTGAATATCCCTCAATCCAGTACATAACTTATTTACTCCTCTCAATGTCTGGTAATTTACTTATACTGCTGCGGCGTGCAGCCCGATCCGTATAGTATACTGCTGCGGCGGGCAACCTAATCCACATATATATATATATATATATATATATATATATATAT
>MU678856.1:62995-86336 GCA_026770625.1 Nicotiana glauca
AGTCGACTGCGCTCACTGGGGGTGTGCAGACTCCGAAGGGGCTCCTACAACCCAAGCGTTATATTACTGCGGCGTACAGTCTGATCCATATAAATATCACTACCGCGTACAGTCTGATCCATATGATATACTACTGCGGCGTGCAGTTCGATCCGGTATATATCAAATACCCTCACTATGGGGTCCTTGACCCCTCTCAGTCAATATAGACTTGGCCTCTTGGGCCCACTCAGCTAAGACAGGGTTTCCAACCCCAGGTATTTCTCATTAGGTTTACCAATTTCTAAAGCCGGTTTAATTTATGTTTAACAGTTAAGAACATGATTGACAATATGATTTCGACAGGTAAAGTGAGGTCAACTAGTACAACATACTTCCTAAGAGTTCTACAGATCGGCACAAGGCCCCAAACATGGCAACTAGCCCAAAATATACTGATATTTATTAAGTCTCAGTCAAAAATAGTAGAGTCAACAATCGGGATGGACCGAGTTCAAATCCCCTACAATAACAAACCCCACTCTCATCATACATTGCGTGTCTCATCTCAACATAGCACCACATAGTGCAAATTCGGGGTTTCAAACCCTCAGAACATCTTTTATAACCATTACTCACCTCAAGCCGACCGAAATCCTAGCTCGCTTTGTGCTTGCCTCTCAAATCAACCTCCTCGTGCGTAGAATCTGGCCAAAACCACAAGGAATACATTACAATAGGCTAAGGGAACATAACCCAATCGAAAAGACTCAAAAATTAGCGAAAATCACAAAGTTGGCAAAACCCGAGCCCCGGGCCCACTTCTCGAAGAATTACAAAATTTACATCACCGGATTCCTCATCTTGCCACGAGTCTATACATATCAAATTTACCAAAATCGGAGTCCATTTGACCCTTCAAAATCCATTTTTAAATCATCAAGTTCCCAAGCCCTAGCTTCACTCTCTTTTGATGAATTTCAACCAATTTCCATGTTAAATTTATCATAATTTCATGTATTTAGGCCAAGGGACTTACCTCTAATCACACCTAGTCGACATCCCCCTTCAATTCCATCCAATAGCTTTCAAGCTCGCTTAAAAATGGTGGAAATAACATAAGCTTCGCGGAATACAATAAACATTAAAAACCCTTCTGGCTCCAGGGGTTTCCGCTTCTGCGGTCCCTATCTCCGCTTCCGCGATACCGCTTCTGCGGAATTTCATTTAAAATCCCAGGCCACTTCTGCGGCATACTTTCCGCTTCTGCGGAACTTCATCTCAAGTCCATAAATCGCTTCTGCGATTGCCCATCCGCTTTTGCGGACTCGCTTGTGCGAAAAAGGTTCCGCTTAAGCGGAACTACCCTACTAGGCCCTGGAACGCTTTTGCGACCCTCCTTACGCTTCTGCGGAACCGCTTCTGCGGTCCATTTCCGCAGAAGCAAAAATATCAGATACTAGCTAAAACCTGCAATTCCTCAATTCAAATTTCATCCCATTAGCCATCCGAAATCACCACGAGGCCCCCCGGACCTCAACCAAAGGCACCAATACATCCTAAAACATCATTCAAACTTGTTCCAATCATCAAAACACATTGTCACGCCTCCTTTTTACCTACTACATCCCGAGAGGGTGTAATAAAGGGAGTTTTTCCAATTAAAGGACAATCAAAACGGGATTCGTTTATTAAGAGATTCAGAGTCGCCACTTGGGAGATTTATGGTGTCCCAAGTCACCGGTTAAAATCCCGAATCGAGGAAAAGATTGACTCTGTATTACAGTCCGCGAACCAAAAATCCGGATAAGGAATTATGTTAACCTGAGAGAAGGTGTTAGGCATTCCCGAGTTCCGTGGTTCTAGTACAGTCGCTCAGCTGTTATATTTGTCTTAAATTATCTGATTTTAACAATTATGAACCTATGTGCAAATTTTACTTTAACCTCTTTTATTTATTATCATTTTATAACGAGAATTGAAACATTGTGAAAACATATCTCGAGCCAAGTCACATCAATGCACCCGTGGTTATTAACACATTTCGACTCCGTTGAGATTTGGATTTGGGTCACATAAATGTGCACCCGAGTTTAAGAAAGTAAATTATTAAAAGCGCGCCTAAAGAGACTAACGCGTTATTACCTTTGGGGAGGGCCGTGAAATTAGCTAAACGGCCCATCCCGAATTCTAAGTATTTTAATATAAATCATTATTGAGGGCCCTGCAATTTATGTGTTTTAATCGGCGAGGCTCATCTCATGTGTTTTTAAAAGGGCAAACCTAAAAGCAACTATGATTCTCTACTTTGTTTGTCTCTAAACAAAAGAGAAATACTAATTTATTCACTGAGATTATCCATAATGTTCAAACATGCTTAACAATTATAATCAAGGAAAAAGCCGTATTCACTTATTAGAAATTAATGAAATAGTGATCATTAGAATCCTACTTTAAGACTTGGATTACTTATGTATTAGCTACTGGAAACACGATCGTGAAAACCCGGTTATTTTCTTTTTAGGTTGATTCGAACCAATATTACTAATTGGCATTAATGAACCTGTTATTGAAATGGAGAACACGATTATCATATGGATTCAACTCGTGCTACCTAAATCAAATTGACCAACTTATTGACCAAAACTTAACAGACTTGACCATTGCTTCACTGACTTATACTCAAACACTAATATTAATTTAGGAGGACCATTTTGAGTTCACATGCCAATCAAAATAAAAGAAACTTACTCATGAGAAAAGGTTTAAGCCCTAAACTAATATTAACCATTATGTCAAAATTACAACTACTGAAACACGTTTGGCTTAGAGATGAACTTGATGTGGTCAGTGCCTCCTGCTTTCAACTTAATTGTAATTTAAAACTGCTTTTGGTTTTAAATTTTAAACAGCCAAATGCTCCACTAAATAAATGCTAACCATACTAAGTCTAAAGCTAGAATAACCATAAATCATCAGTCCAATAGCCTACATAATTCAACTTAATCAGTCCAGTTATACACCCCAATTAATTATAGCGTACGGCAAACCAAACTATATAAGTTGTATACAAAACATAATGAAACTATGAGGACAACAAATCTACGGCAGGAAACTTCAGTTTCATTTTCATTATTCCGGCAGGAGACAATACATTGAAACAGTCTGAGATATGTACCTGGAAATCGAATCAAATAGAAAAGGAGAGGTTAGCAGCAAGTAGGCAACATGCAATGACACAGTAGCAGTTTCAACAAGCCAAGAAAAAACACAGCCAAGTCTAGAATCCCAGCAATGAAACAACCAATAGACAACCTATAATTGACTTGAACAAACCAAATTCACAGCTCGAAACCAAACCAGGAAGTGCTTGAAACCCAAATCAACCAATAAGTGGAGTGAAAATAATTTGAACAGGTTCAAACAAACTAGAAAACTGGTTCCAGGATACTCAAGAGACTTCAGGTGCCAACAACCAATACTAGTTGAAATCAGGACTCAGAATCTCGATAAAACAGGGGTGTTTTCTCAGGCCTTAAGATATTCAAGTGCTAAGGTGTTCTTTTATTTTATTTTCAAGTGTTCCTAAGGTGTTCTCTAGCTCTTCAAGACAGAATGCCTTAGCTCTCAGAATACTCTCTATTTTTCCTCTCAATGTTTTGGACTATGAACTATTCTCCTCTTGAGCTCTCCAAATGTTCTGCTCATTGTCCATCCTTTCTCAAATGATTCCTTTTGTATTTATACCCAACTCTTGAACCCTTTCCAACCCCTTTTTTTCTTTACAGTTGTAAAAGAAAAACCTTGTATTATTACCCCATGTTTTTTTACTTTCCAGCTTGTGATATTCCTCTACTATGTGTATCCTTTTAGCTTTTTATCATTAACCTACTGTTTCTGATTTTCAATTAGTAAAGGCACTAGGCCAACCCCTTATTCCCCTTTTTGATTAAATTATTCAAAGGTTTAGTGGCCCACTAAACATTCAACTGGCAGGCCATGAGCAAATCCACTTAAACTAAACACAATTTCAAACTTCAAATCCCAAAGTACTCTCCTGATATTCATGAAACTGCAGCTATAACCAATTCACCTAAATGAACAATCATACCAATTGACCAACTAAACTGATTCTTAATTAATCAATGGAATAAACTGAATCTTAATCAATATCACAGAACATAACAGAACATCAATACTAAACAGAAGTTTCAATCAACAGTTCAAACATCGACCTCAAATTAGATCACACAATGTTACAACAGGATGAAGGATTCAGTGTTTTAGGGGACAAACTAACATAAAACAAGAACAAATAGACACTATGAATACACTGAGAAAATTACTGAATTCATACGCGAAGATGATAGACAATGGAAAGAAAAGAATTATGCATCATACAAACTGAAACAATTTAAACCAATAACAACAGCAACAATCATAGTTTTTCAGATTAATTCTTAAACATGAAAAATGTAGGGGCAGTGGGGATATACTGAAAGGAGCCCTGAGGCTGAGAATAAAACAGTCGACACCAAATAATTTGACGAGAAATACTAAACTACAAATACGAACGAATTAATCGACGAAACAATTCATAACATATGGTGATCAATCAGGAGAAAACTGGACCAAAAGAATGGTCCGAAATAGGGGGAAGAACTACTTAATCAGAAATGACGAATACAACGGAATTAATTCAAACAAACATACAACGAAACACAGACAAGCAAACATATAGAAAAAGAAAAGAAGAAGTTTAAGAAAACTTACCGATTTTCGGATTCCAATAAACATATTCTTCGAAATTGATTTCCAGTTAGTATTATACGCCTATTTCATCAGAAACAGGCTTATAATACTAACTAGAAACCAATTTGACCTTGACAATTTCAAAACAGCCTAGAACCGCTGAACCCTAGATTTACCATTTGGCGGGTTTAACTCGGATTTGAACCAAATTGGTTAAGGATTAGAGACGAGGAGGCAAAGGGGATTATTGGGTGTAAGTTTGGGGTCAAACGGACCAACTAGGTTTTTGGGGCTGGTCTTTGATCGAAGATTCGAAGGGACTGGTTGGGATTCGAAGGAAACTGGTAGTGGATTGGAGATGAGGAGGTTATGGTGAAGAAGTGGTGTACTTTTGGGGAGGTTTGGCCGTCGGCGGGCGGTCAGTGGCGGAGTGAGGCGGAGGATTGTTTGGGGCTGTCTCTGAACGTTAGAGACGGAGGGGGGTTTGGCTTGGGAGGGTTGGGTGCATTTGGTTACTTATACACGAAGTGAGAGAACCAATCCAGGCCGTTAGATCATTTGAGATCAATGGCATGGATCAGTCGACTAAACCAAACGGTGTCGTTTGGCCTTCTCTAGGACCGGATCGGTTTGGGGTAAACGGGTCGGGTTGGTTTGGTGTGCCTGGGTTGATGATCTTGACCGTTGGATACATGAGATCCAACGGCTCATAAAGGACGTGACAATAACGACATCGTTTCGACAGTGCTGGTGCCAGATCAAATTGGACCGGGTATGGGAAGATGTTTGGGCTTGGTTTTTGTTCAATTTGGACAGCCCAGTCCGATTTCTCTTCTATTTTTTGTTTTGTTTTCTTTTATTTTAACCTTAATTTTAAAACCAAAATCCTAGATTAAATCATAAAACTAAAAATTAACTAAAAATACTAATTAACTCTTAATCCCACAAAATTAAACACCAATTAAAATTAAAATGACACAACTAGACATCAAATGCTAAAAATGCAAAGTACATTATTTTTTTGTGATTTTTCCATTTTGACACAACAAACTTAATTACTCCTAATTGTAGAATTAAATCCTAAATGCGAATGCGACATATATTTGTATTTCCATAAAACAAACATATTTTTGTATTTCCAATAAAAGAAAAATAACACAAAAATCCACAAAATTGCAAACAACACAAAAATTATTTTATTTTGAATTTTTGGGAGTAATTCTCATTTAGGGCAAAAATCACATGCTCACACACATCAAACAACGCTAAAACCATTAAATCAAATCGGATTCAAGACTAAGTTTTTAAGCCTAAGTTTCTTAAAAACTTTCGAAATACGCATTTGATCAAAATCCCGACCAAAACACCTCCGAATGACCTGAAATTTTGCACACGCATCCAAAATCACCTAACGAAACTACTGCAACTCTCGGAATTCCATTCCGAACCCTGGATCAAAATCTCACCTGCCAACCAGAATTCGCCAAAATACTAACTTTGCCAATTCAAGCCTAATTCTATACCGGACTTCCAAAATCAATTCCGATTACACTCCTAAGTCACAAATCATCCCTCGAAGCTAACCGAATCACCGAAAATCACACCCGAGCCCTCTAACCCAATATTCAACATCCGGTTGACTTTTTCAAAACAAGTCTTCCTTAAAGAGACTAAGTGTCTCATTTCCATCTAAAACCAATCCAATTCGACTCGATCACCTCAAATACCGACAATGAAGCATAGAGAAAAATAAGATGAGGGAGACGGGGCGGTAACTCACGTGACAACGGGCCGGGTCGTCACATCCTCCCCAACTAAAACAAATGCTCATCCTCGAACGGATCAAGAAACATACCTGGAGCCTCAAACAAGTGAGGATATCTGCTCCGCATCTCCCGCTCGGTCTTCCAAGTAGCCTCCTCCACGAGTCGACCTCTCCACTGCACCTTCACTAAAGCTATATCCTTTGATCTCAACTTTAGAACCTGACGACCCAAAATAGCCACGGGCTCCATATCATATGTCAAATCATCATCCAACTGAACAGTGTTGAAGTCCAATACATGAGACGGGTCCCCAACATACTTTCGGAGCATAGATACATGAAATACCAGATGCACGCTCGACAAGCTGGGTGGCAAAGCAAGCTCATAAGCCACCTCCCCAATCCTCCTAAGTATCTCAAAAGGCCCAATGAACCGCTGACTCAACTTCCCTTCTTCCCAAACCTCATAACACCCTTCATGGGCGAAACCTTTAGCAAGACCTTCTCACCTACCATATAAGACACATCCCGAACCTTCCGGTCCGCATAACTCTTCTGACGCGACTGTGTTGTACGAAGCCTCTCCTGAATCATCTTCACCTTCTCTAAGGCATCCTGAACTATCTCTGTCCCCAATAACCTAGCCTCCCCGGGCTCTAACCATCCAACTGGAGATTTACACCGCCTCCCATACAACGCCTCATACAGAGCCAACTGAATGCTCGACTGATAATTGTTATTGTAGGAAAACTCTGTAAACGGCAAAAACTCATCCCATGAACCCCCAAAATCAATAACACAGGCACGCAACATGTACTCCAATATCTGAATAGTGCGCTCGAACTGCCCGTCCGTCTGAGGATGGAATGATGTGCTCAACTCTACCTGCGTACCCAACTCCCGCTGAAATGTCCTCCAGAACTGAAAAGTGAACTAAGTACCCCTATCCAAGATGATAGAAACTGGAACCCTATGCAATCGGACAATCTCCCGGATAAAGATCCCTGCCAGCCGCTCCAAAGAATAAGTAGTACATATTGGAATGAAGTGCGCAGACTTGGTCAGCCGATCCACAATCACCCAAATCGAATCGAACTTCTTCAAAGTCCGAGGGAGACCACTCACAAAGTCCATGGTAATCCTCTCCCACTTCCACTCGAGAATAATCATCTGCTGAAGTACACCACCCGGCCTCTGATGCTCGTACTTAACCTGCTGACAGTTGAGACACCGAGCTATAAACCCCACTATATCCTTCTTCATCCTCCTCCACCAATAATGTTGTCTCAAATCCTGATACATCTTCGCGGCACCTGGATGGACAGAATACCGCAAGATGTGGGCCTCCTCCAATATCAAATCCCGGAGCCCATCCACACTGGGCATGCAAATCCAGCCCTGCATCCTCAACACGCCATCAATATCAATGGTCACATCCCTGGCATCATCATGCTGAACCCTGTTCTTAAGGACAAGCAAATATGGGTCATCATACTAGCGCTCTTTGATGCGGCCATACAAGGAAGACCGAGAAACAACGCAAGCCAACACTCGACTAGACTCTGAAATATCTAACCTCACCATCCGATTAGCCAAAGCCTGAACATCAACTACAAATGGCCCCTCCCCAATTGGGATGTATGCCAAGCTACCCATACTAACCGCCTTCCGGCTCAAAGCATCGACCACCACATTGGCCTTCCCCGGGTGATACAGAATGGTAATATCATAGTCCATGAGTAACTCCAGCCACCTCCGCTGCCTCAAATTAAGATCGTTTTGCTTGAATAGATGTTGAAGAGTGCGATGATCGGTGAATACCTCACAGGATACTCCATACAAATAGTGCCTCCAAATCTTAAAAGCATGAGCTATAGCAGCCAACTCCAAATCATGTACAGTGTAGTTCTTCTCGTGGGGCTTCAAGTGATGAGAAGCATATGCAATAACTCTACCCTCCTGCATCAACACACATCTGATCCCAACTCTCAAAGCATCACAATACACAGTGTAAGAACCTGAAGCTGATGGCAATACCCACACTAGAGTCGTGGTCAAAGCTGTCTTGAGCTTCTGAAAGCTCTCCTCGCACTCATCCGACCACACAAATGGAGCACCCTTCTGAGTCAACTTGGTCAAGGGCGATGCAATAGAGGAGAATCCCTGAACAAGCCGGCGATAATACCCTGCCAACCCAAGGAAACTACGAATCTCTGTGGCTGAGGTCGGTCTAGGCCAACACTGCACCGTCTCTATCTACTTCGGGTCGACCTGAATACCTTTGCTGGACACCCCGTATCCCAAGAAAGCCACTGACCCAAGCCAAAACTCACACTTGGAGAACTTTTCATAAAGCTTCTCCTCCCTCAATCTCTGTAATACCACTCGCAAATGTTGCACGTGCTCCTCTTAGCTACGCGAGTACACCAATATATCATCAATAAAAACAATCACGAACGAATCCATATATGGCCGAAATACACTGTTCCTCAAGTGCAGGAACGCGATTGGGACATTGGTCAGCCCAAAGGACATAACAAGAAACTCATAGTGCCCATATCTAGTCCTGAAAGTTGTCTTCAAAATACCTGAATCCTTGATCTTCAGCTGGTGATAACCTGAACGGAGATCAATCTTGGAGAATACCCTCGCCCCCTGAAGCTGGTCAAACAAATCATCAATGCGAGGTAGAGGATACTTGTTCTTCACTGTTACTTTGTTCAATTGCTTGTAGTCAATGCACATTCTCATCGTGCCATCCTTCTTTTTCACAAATAGAACTGGTGCACCCCACGGTGACACACTAGGCCGAATGAACCCCTTATCTAGGAGTTCCTGAAGCTGATTTTTCAATTCCATCAACTCTGCTGGTGCCATCCGATATGGATGAATGGAAATGGGCTGAGTGCCCGACACCAGGTCAATACCAAAGTCAATGTCCCTGTCCGGTGGCATGCCCGGCAGGTCTGCAGGAAACACATCGGGAACCTCCCTCACAACTGGGACCGAATCAATGCTAGGAGACTCAGCTCCAAATTTCCTCACAAAAGCCAAATATGATAGACATCCTTTCCCAACCATACGCTAGGCCTTCAGGAAAGAAATCACCCTGCTAGGCACATAGTCAGTCATACCATGCCACTCGATCCTCGAAACACCCGATATAGCCAACGTGACTGTCTTAGCATGACAGTCCAGGATAGCATGACACGAAGATAACCAGTCCATGCCCAGAATAACATCAAAATCTACCATGCTCAATAGCAATAGATCAACTCGGGTCTCCAGATCCCCAATAGTCACTAAACACGACTGATATACATGGTCTACAACAATAGTATCGCCCAGCGGGGTAGATACATGAACATGTAAAGCAAGACACCCCTGAGTCGTACCCAAATGATGAGAAAAATAAGAAGACACATAGGAATAGGTGGAACCCGGATCAAATAAAACTGAGGCATCGGTGGCAGACTGAAATAGTACTTGTGATAACATCATCCGAAGTAATAGCATACCTGCCCTGAAGAGCATAGAAGCGGGCCTGACCACTGCCCTTTCGGCTTCCCCCTCTGGGGCGACCCCTGACTACCTGTCCCTCACCCCTAGCTGGCGGGGCGGGTGCTGAAGAAACTGGGCCAGAGGATGAGGGCTGACCCCTCTGCTAAGATGAACTGGCAGCACGGCGAGGACACTTCCTCTGGATATGCCCGAACTCGCCACACTCATAGCAACTCCGGGGTGCTGGGAACTGGGATTGAAGGGAACCCCTCGCGCCAGAGTGGCTAGCTGATGCACTCGGCCTGGAAGAACCCTCAACAGATGGAGCATGAGACGAACTCTACGCTGGAAGAGCACTGAGAGATAGTTGACTCTGTTGAGAGCCCTAGTAACCACGACCAGAAGATCCACCACGATACTCAGGTCTAGCTGACTGAGCGAGCCTGAAAGAACGTCCCCGACCCTGCTTAAATTGGCCCCTCGAAGGAGCGCCACTATGACTACCAGAACCTCGAGGCCTCTTAGCCTCCCTCTCATCACGGTCTCGGCGGCGAACTGACTCAATATCTAGGGCTATATCCACAACCTCCTCAAAATTAGCACCCATCACTCGCTCTCTAGTCATAAGAATATGAAGAGGGTAGTGGAGACCATCAACAAACCTCCGGATACGCTCACGGTCTGTCGGAACCAACCAAGCTGCATGCCGAGACAACTCAAAAAATCTTATCTCATACTGTGTCACTGACGTCTCTCCCTGCTTTAGTCCCTCAAACTGTCTGCGCAGCTCCTCTCTGCGGGACTGCAGTACATACTTCTCCAGGAAGAGAGTGGAGAATTGCTGCCAAGTCAAAGGTGATGCACCAACTGGCTGCGCCGCTCATACGCCTCCCACCAAGTGAAGGCCGCTCCAATAAACTGAAATGTAGTAAAATACACACCACTGGTCTCAAGAATCCCCGTTGTGCGGAGCATCCGCTGACATCTATCTAGAAAACCCTGGGCATCCTCGCCCTCATCTCCACTAAATGTCGGAGGCTGGAGTCTACCAAACCTTTCGAGGCGACGCTGATCGTCCTCGGGCATAGCTGGAACCCTATACTCCTGAGATGGTACCACTGGCTGAGCTGGAGGTGCCTCTAGGGTCTGTAATCCCTGCTCAGGTGTGCGAGCAGCGGGGGTTTGATTGCCTCCCCCGGCCTGTAAAGTAGCTACTGCTGCTGTGGTGGCTGAAACCACCTGAGCCAGACCCGTACAAACTGTCAATATCTGGGCCAATGTCTCCTGGAGACCCGGTATCACAATGGGCACAACTGGTGCCTGAACTGGTGCTGCTGGAGCCTGGTCCTGAGCTGGGGCAACTAAAGGATCCACAAGTGCTGCCCCTGCTGCTCTGCCTCTACCACGACCGCGTCTACGGCCTTTATTAGCCTCAGTGGGTGGTACTGGTGGTAGTCCGCCACATCCGGTAGCTCGAGTCCTCATCATCTGTGAGAGAATAGAATAAAGAGAAGTTTAGTATTCGGACCAACAAGTTCGCACGACAAGAATTTCAAGAATGTGGAATTTTTCCTAAAGGTTCTACAGCCTCCCGAGGATAAGTACAGACGTCTACGTACCGATCCGCGAGACTCTACTAAACCGGCTCATGACTCGTGAGACCTAGTAACCTAGGCTCTGATACCAACTTGTCACGACCCCAATCCCGGTCGTGATAGCGCCCAACACAATACTAGGCAAGCCTGACCATTTCAACACTCTCAACCCACGTACAAAACTCATTACCAATTAATAGAACTAATTTACCAGTTTAACATGATTTCAATCCATGATAATAGATAAAACAGTATGAAAAACCATAACAAGTACCGATACAACTCCCAAAAGATCTAGTGTCATGAGTCTAGAGCCTCTAAATACAACCGAGTAGCAACCTATGCATATAAAAGTCAAGAATGCGGAAATAAAAGGGATAAGGGGAGAAATCGGGTCCTGCGAACGCCAGGAAGCTACCTCGATAACCCCGGTGATAGCCTGGACAGCAGCAAACAACTCTACTAAGCCTCCGGGATACCTGTATCTGCACACATGGTGCAGGGAGTAAAGTGAGTACTCCGACTCAGTGAGTAATAGCAATAAATAACAACTGAAGATAAGAAAACTCGTAAAAACACTACACAGTTCTATATAAAAACAGTAAGTGCAGTAAAACAGCTACTAAATGAAGAAAAACAGGTGAATATCCCTCAATCCAGTACACAACTCATTTACTCCTCTCAATGCCCGGTAATTTACTTACACTGCTCCGGCGTGCAGCCCGATCCGTAGAGTATACTGTTGCGGCGGGCAGCCCGATCCATATATATATATATATATATATAAACTGCTGCGGCGTGCAGCCCGATCCAATAATAATAGTCGACTGCGCTCACTGGGGGTGTGCATACTCCGGAGGGGATCCTACAGCCCAAACGCTATACTACTGCAGTGTGTAGTTCGATCCATATAATATATCACTGCGGCGTGCAGTCCGATCAATATAATATACTACTGCGGTGTGAAGTCCGATCTGGTATATATCAAATACCCTCACTATGGGGTCCTTGACCCCTCTCAGTCAATATAGACTTGGCCTCTCGGGCCCACTCAGCTAAGACAGGGTTTCTAACCCTAGATATTTCTCATTAGGTTTACCAATTTCTAAATCCGGTTCATATTATGTTTAATAGTTAAGAACATGACTGAGATTATGATTTCGACAGGTAAAGTGAGGTCAACTAGTACAACATATCCCCTAAGGGTTCTACAGATCGGCACAAGCCCCAAACATGGCAACTAGCCCAAAATATATTGATATTTATTAAGTCTCACTCAAAAATACTGTAGAGTCATCAATCGGGATGGACCGAGTCCGAATCCCCAACAGTAACAAACCCCACGCTCATCATACAGCGCGTGTCTCATCTCAACATAGCACCACGTGGTGCAAATCCGGAGTTTCAAACCCTCAGAACATCATTTATAACCATTACTCACCTCAAGCCGGCCGAAATCCTAGCTCGATTTGCGCTTGCCTCGCAAATCAACCTCCTCGTGCGTAGAATCTGGTCAAAACCACAAGGAATATATTACAATAGACTAAGGGAGCATAACCCAATCGAAAAGACTCGAAAATTATCGAAAATCACGAAGTTGGCAAAACCCGAGCCTCGGGCCCACTTCTCGAAGAATTATAAAATTTACATCACCGGATTCCTCGTCTCTCCATGAGTCTATACATATCAAATTTACCAAAATCGGAGTCCATTTGACCCTTCAAATTCCATTTTTAAATCATCAAGTTCCCAAACCCTAACTTCACTCTCTGTTGATGAATTTCAACCAATTTCCATGTTAAATTTATCATAATTTCATATATTTAGGCCAAGGGACTTACCTCCAATCACACCTAGTTGACATCCCCCTTCAATTCTGTCCAATAGCTCTCAAGCTCGCTTAAAAATGGTGGAAATAACATAAGCTTCGCGGAACAAAATAAACATTAAAAACCCTTCTGGCACCAGGGGTTTCCGCTTCTGAGGTCCCTATCTCCGCTTCCGTGATATCGCTTCTACGATTTCTGTCCACTTCTGCGAAATTTCATTTAAAATCCCAGGCCGCTTCTGCGGCATACTTTCCTCTTCTGCGGAACTTCATCTCAAGTCCATAAATCGCTTCTGTGATTGCCCATCCGCTTCTGCGGACTCGCTTGTGCGAAAAAGGTTTCGCTTCTGCGGAACTACCCTACTAGGCCCTGGACCGCTTTTGAGACCCTCCTTATGCTTCTGCGGAACCGCTTCTGTGGTCCATTTTCGCAGAAGCGAAAATATCAGATACCAGCTAAAACCTGTAATTCTTCAACTCAAATTTCATCCCGTTAGCCATCCGAAATCACCCCGAGGCCCCCGGGACCTCAACCAAAGGCACCAATAAATCCTAAAACATCATTCAAACTTGTTCCAATCATCAAAACACATCAAACAATGCTAAAACCATTAAATCACATCGGATTCAAGCCTAAGTTTCTTAAAAACTTCCGAAATACGCATTTGATCAAAAACCCGACCAAAACACCTCTAAATGACCTGAAATTTTGCACACACATCCAAAATCACCTAACGAAACTACTGCAACCCTAGGAATTCCATTCCGACCCCCGGATCAAAATCTCACATACCAACCGGAATTCGCCAAAATACTAACTTCGCCAATTCAAGCCTAATTCTACACCTGACTTCCAAAATCAATTCCGATCGCACTTCTAAGTCACAAATCATCCCCCGAAGCTAACCGAATAATTGGAAATCACATCCGAGCCCTCTAACCCAATAGTCAATATCCGGTTGACGTTTCCAAAACAAGTCTTCCTTAAAGAGACTAAGTGTCTCATTTCCATCTAAAACCAATCCAATTCGACTCAATCACCTCAAATACCGATAATGAAGCATAGAGAAACATAAGATGAGAGAGACGGGGCGGTAACTCACATGACGACGGGCTGGGTCGTCACACATCCCAAATCACCTAACGAAGCTACTGCAACTCTCGGAATCCCATTCCGACCCTCAGATCAAAATGTCACCTACCAATCGGAAATCGACAAAGTACTAACTTTGCCAAAACAAGCTAATTTCTACACCGGACCTCCAAAACCATTTTCGATCACACTTTTAAGTCACAAATCATCTCCCGAACCTAACCGAATAACCAGAAAATACATCCGAGCCCTCTATCACATAAGTTCACATCCGGTTGACTTTTACAAACCAAACCTTTCTTAAAGAGACTAAGTGTCTCATTTCCTACCAAAACCTCTCCAAACCAACCCAATCACATAAGATACGGATAATAAAGCATAAAGAAGCTAAAAATAAGGAAAACGGAGCGATAACCCATGAGATGACGGGTCGGATCGTCACATATACCCTGATTGGTCACATTAGGCGGGTCTATTTTGTCCCTTTTTTTGGGTGCTAAAGTTAAACCCCCTCATTGGATTAAATTCCTGTCAATTGAATAATCATGTATATGGTCCTCAATGAGTAATCACCAATTAATTTTCAGAAGCTACCACCGCTCAGAAAGTTCTAATGTTCATGCAGTTTCTTATATGCTTAAATATAGCTATTCTTTCTTCTAATCATATAGCATTCACCCAATCTGTATTCTCATTAATATTTTCTTCGAGGTCATACAATCTCCTTCTCTACTCAAAACTGCTACAACGTCCGAACAAAATTTTCAGAATCATTAACAACCATACTTGCATAAGTTTGACCTAGCCAACTCTCAGCAACTCAAGAAAGTAACCATAGAGTACAAAGTTTATTGAATTGCATAAAATAATATCGTACATTAAGAAAAAAAATAGAAATACCTACTCATGTGAAGCGCAAATCAAGAAATACTTGTAAGATCACAAATATGTCCAGGAGGAAAACACATTTCAGATTTAGATCAACATTTAATAAAAAGGCTTATGCACAAGTTTAAGAAGAAGAAAAATAGAGGAGAAAGAGATACCTTGAGAGGATGTAGACCGACTTTGAGATACAAGGCAATGTGTTCTCTTCGGCTTCCCTTAACCACTTTTCCATCTAGCATGTCCCTAGAAAAAGATAAATAGACAAATTTAACAAAAATCTTCAATAATATTCCATGGGTTTTTAGCAACAAAATTCTATGTGGAGCGAAGACCAGGAATGGGGAACTGATATAAAGGTTACTACAGAAAGAGTAAATAACCAGGAATCAAATTAAAGAAGATAACCTGAGAGAAAAGCCAATAATCGAAATTGTCTCTACAGATATTGAAACGATTCAAATTTGGTAAAACCTAATAATCCAAGCATCTATGCAACTCGAAGCGTCTCTGCAGACGATGAAAAAATTTGAATTTGGACCCTATTATTCAGACACAGATGAACAAAATCTTCGAGTGAGAGAGCAATGAAAGGGCTGAAGCAACAATAACAACATACCCAATAAAATCTCACTAGTGAGGTATAGGGACTGAAGAGGGTAGAGAAAATTGGTGAACAATGGAGAAGCAAGTTAACAAAGAGAATTGGAAACATGGTATGCGACGTGGCTATTCAGTTTCTCAATGAAAGACACATAACAGTAAATAGCTGAAAAGTCCAATATGCCCTCAGTTTGTAAACTATTGCCTTAAAGCACACAGGTCGAAACCTGTGGTTCTTCTATTATATTACTAGGCGAGACTCGCCCGCGGGCCCAATATTTATTGGTGTGATGAGAATATAATTGAATACAAACAACAGCATTATATATATATATATATATATATATATATATATATATATATATATATATATATATATATATTTTATCTTGTTTAAGAGTTGAATAGATTCAACTTTCGCTGATTAAGAGTTGAATAACTACCGCATACCATCTACATGCACTTGGAATAAAAAGTTGTACATTTATAGGTGTATGGAACATGTATATTCTATTTAAATATCAAAAGAAGTCGATACACACAAAATGTGATGCATTAATGCAACCAACATGCTGCCGTCAAACACTATTTTTGTTATGTCTGATAAAAAGTCATACATGTAAAAACTATTAATTAGCATCTAGTTCTTTTAAAACAGGAAAAATGTGTATATTAAAATAGTAGAGAAAGAGCAGTAGCAACAGAGTGCACTGATTGATTGTAATTGACATACCCTTGTAGCGCATTGTCTGTCGTATACATCCTTATTTTTCCTTCAGCGTATCTTTCAGAAAAGGCAGCAACTCCAAATTTAGCACGCTTCAAAAAGTTCCTTCCTAGAAAAGAATTGTATGAATATACCTCATAACTGCATATGAATAGGAATTATCTGCTAGAGTGGTCCGATAAACTTTTGAAAGATAACAACTTTAATTTTCAAATTATGTACTACTGCTAGATGTAGGTCTTCTTTTTCTTGAAACTCTGGAGCCATTTAGCAATCTTATGACAAAATATGAGCTATATGCATCCCATTAACTTTTTATCAACTCAAAGGTCAGAATCCATGAGACGCAACAAATATTCTCTAAGATTGCAAAAGATAAAAACTATGTTCAGTTCTTCTTGGAACCTTTCATGCATATGTCACTTCCAAAGATCCAAGTGTTCTTTGCTCACAGTAGGACAATCCTAAATCATTGCCGACTTAGTGAAAACAGTAGGGAAAAGCCAAACAAATCAGGCAAACATACCATTTTCATTCCAAAAATGCAATATTCACCCGTTTATGCATATACAAATTCCTCATCAAGAAGAAACATAGGGCTTAACTAAATATTGTGCTAGAGATATTTTTAAAATCGAAAAGTATGACAGCAAAAGCATGAGACTTCATAAAAGGATTTAGATTTCGCCGTTTCTATGAACTCAGCAACCTGAGAAACTTCATCCACAATCTAAGAATGGTGTAAAATAAGAGCAGATGATTTAGCAACTTGCTTCACTATCGGACTCTGCCTAACAAATCATCTGTACGTGATGACAGAAGAAGATAGATCTATGGTTTCATGGAAAGAGAAACAATTATACTGAATGTTCAGTCATTTGATCATACAAAACATAAAAAATGCAAGATAAGTATGGGGTGCGGGATGCATACTATTTCTGGTCTCAATTTGGATCAGGGAGACTGGTATTTAGACAATCTTTCTAACACTTCGTGAATTAAAAGGAGTCACCTCATGATGAATATGTGTGTTACACACAATGATAAAGAGAAAGTTTAATTTAAAATAGGCCTATGCAATTATTTCGATTGGTATTTTCCAGTTTGTTTTACATAATTTCCTTAAAGCAACATTCTTTGGTCTCCTCCGTCTTCAATTCTTCCCTAATAAGAAAAAACAAATCAAATTCATTAGATAGCTAATATATAAATTATTTAAGTCCAGCTAAATTTTGAGTAAGAATACTAATAAATATTACAAATCAGTAAGTGTAGTTGAAGAATCAACCATTAATCTTCCTTTTAGTCTTAAACCTTGAACTTTCAAAACATCATAGAGTATTACAAGATCACACTCCAATCCAACAACGACCTCAGAAATCATATAGATAATCCAAACTTCCGTGACAATTTGACTTACACCATTGTATGTTTTACGAATGTGGATCATCCAAAACTTGGAGAGAACATGTTACCTATACATCGATCAGATTTGCAGCAAGACTGAAGATAGAAAAAGAATACGGTGGCTGAGAAAGAAACCAAAAAGCTACACGTAGTATTTGTGGAAGGGAAAAAAGGCCAGGTATAGAGCTATGCTAAATGATTGAATTATCCTCAAACTTTTTTAAAAAGACAACAAGCAGAAATTTGTTGCATAGATGAAGTCTACAGCTAGATTATATAGAATGGAAGAAAAATCAACTATACACAAAACCATATTACCTCCATAGATGTTTTCTGAATATGTCATTAAGCTGACAAATGGTGTCTTGTTTCCCATCTAAAAATTCTATAGCAAAAATGCAGAATAAATGCACCAAGCTTAAGCACGTTTAGGTTTCTATTTTTTAAATGTGGTTCTTGAAACACCTTACATCTTTGCAGCTCTAATCTCCTGGTCGCAAAAATGTATATTAACAAAATAATATGGTTACTCTATTAGATTCCAAAACTGCATCATTTGCAGTACAAATTTGTTTGTTCAATAATCATAACACACGAACAATCATCATCTAAAACATTTGACACGATACTTGTCAACTATATGCTGCGATGCTCTACTTCGAGTTTGTCATCTTAACTTATTTTTGTATCTCATGTAGCGATGCACGTCTATAAGCCTTCCTAAATAGTGAGCTCATGGAAACACATCTCCCTTCGAAGTTTGAACAAACTATCGAGTAAAGCATATCACGGGTAGACTAATTACTATAAAGACGTATATTGGAAGCTAAAGTGCTTCAGCATCTGCAGTTTTATGCTTTAGAGCAAGTATCCAATGGCATCAAATATAACTATTCCAAGAAAGCATAAGATACTACAATTGAAAATGCTAGAGTTTGCTCCATTATCTACACACTATTTCCTCTTCATATGTTTTTTAATCTATAAGGGTCGTTTGGTAGGATGTATTAGAAAAAATAATACATGTATTAGCTTTTGGTAGTATTTTTTAACTTATGTATAACTAATACTTGTATTGATTATACACTCTATTCAGTACTATTTTTATACATAGCAAACCATGACATTAGCAATACCATAGTTTTTAATACATGGATAAGCACATACAAAGAAAAACTGCCTTTTAAAACCTATAATACATCAAACCAAACAGTCGATAAGAAATAATTCCAACATTACTAATCCCAACATTACTAATACACATATTCCTATACACACTACCAAACGCTCCCTGTAAATACAAAGGACACCTACCATCATGAAGCTACAAGGCAAGATAGGCTCTTTTAAGCGTTTAACAATTAAACACTGACAAAATGCAAAATTGCAAGAAAACTTTTTTATGGATTAAAGGATAGTCCAATTAGACCGTAATTAAGACTGCCTTTATAACAAAGTTGAAGTGGAGAAATTTGTGAAAACTTAAAAATAAAAATAAAAATCAGACCTTTGGTGATCAGAATAAGGAATGGTACGGAGAAAAGAGATTTCTTGGCGTCGCTTCTCTCTTCTCTCTTGCGATCTCTCCTTTTTGCCCATTAATTCCTTGGGTTATTTGGGGTTCAGAGCTCTAGCTCATCTGCTCTTTCATTTTGCTCACGGCTCATGATGCCACCTATAGAGATCATGTGAAAAGATCTAAGTGCTCTCAAGTTTATTGAAATGATCCCAAGCACACATGTTGAAACCCTTTCTCTTCTATAGAATAGAAATATAGATATATAGTATATAGTAGATATATAGAAAAGGAAAGATGGTCAACCAAGGACATATATGTCATTTCAAAAAAAAATATTGTATTGTTTGCATTTCTTAAATGCAAATTGTGTCCTCCATGATATATGTGGACCCCACATTCCCTTGACCACATCACTCCTTTAAAAGTTTAAATGTAATGTTGATTAGACTACTTTTGCATAGAGTTACTCCATGCAAATACTCATTTTGAATATTTTTTTCCCATTTGATAAAATTATTAATTTTTATTTTAGTCAACTAAAAGTGTTCGCAGAAAAAGTAAATTTAATTTTTAAATAATAAAGCAAAAAAAATATATAGATAAATATTTACAAGATTTTCATATTTATTCATACTATTTTAATACAATTTAAAAAATAAATTTAAAAGGTTTTCATGTATTTACTATTTGAAGGGGATTTCAAACCTAAAAGTTTTATATTCAAAAGTAATTTTAAAAACTATATTTTGTTAAATCTTAAAAGTTACTTTAAGTGATGATATTTGTTCATCTGTTCTAGGAGGTTATCTCTTATGTACTTAATTGATATGAAAATTTGATTAATATGGTTTGAACTCGATTCTTCCATGATAAGTTTTCAACAATCTATAAATTGTCTTAAAATATTTTATATTATTTTATTATAAAAATTACCGTATGATAAATCTATAGAAAAAATAAAAACATTTCTCTTATATCCTTAATTAAGAATATTAAAATCCTATAATTTATATAGACTTCTATCAGATATTTATTATGTTATCACCAGTAACATCATTTTAATCAAGTTATAATAAAATATAATTTGAACTACTATATTGAATTACAACAATTTATATCATGTTAATATTTGTTTAGTGTAGTTGGTTCTCTTTGTTTGAAGTAGTAAATTGCCTCTTTAGGGATGCAAGTCCCCTTGGTAGTTCTCTTTGTTGACTATACTAAAAATTTCTCTTGATTTTATTGTATACAATACATAAAGTAAAATCATAAGTTCTTTTTTAACTTTTCCCGTATTGTAAAGAATGATGTTGTTCGTTTTAACTTTATCAGGTAGCTGATTGTTCCCACTATTGAATTGTAACGACCCGACCGGTCGTTTCGAGCCCTAGCGCGTCATTCAGCAATCTGAGGCCATGCGCAGCTTCATTTCAGGTGTTATGACTAGTACACGTGGTCGGGATTGAATTTCGGGAAGTTCGGAGTTGGTTTGGGAAGAGAATTCTCATTTCGGAAGCTTAAGGCTGAAAGAATGAACTAGAATTGGATTTTTGAGCAAACGACCTCGGAATCAAAATCTGAAGGTTCCAGCAGGTTCGTATGATGATTTCAGACTTGGGCGTATGCCCGGATCGAGTTTTGGATGAACCGGGAGCGTTTTGGCACCTATTGTGGAAGTTAGCATTTTTGGAAAAAATTCCATAAGTTTGGTTGGAAGTGTATTTCAGTGTTATCAATGTCCGTTTGGAATTTCGAGACTGGAAATAGCTCCGTATGGTGATTCTGGAGTTAGGAGCGCGATCGGAAGTGAATTCGGAGGCCCGTAGGTCATTTTGAAGTCATTTGGCTAAAGATAAAAATTTGAAGGTTTTTGAGGAGTTTGACCGGAGATTGACTTTTTGATATCGGGGGCGGAATCCAATTTCGAAAGTTGGAGTAGGTCCGTAATGTCAAATATGATTTGCTTATAAAATTTGAGGTCAATCGGACGTGATTTGATAGGTTTAAACATCAGAAATAGAAGTTGGAAAGTTCAATGTTCATAAAGCTTGAATCGGGATGTAATTCATGGTTTTAGCGTTGTTTGTTATGATTTGAGGCCTCGAGCAAGTCCGTAATGTGTTTTGGGATTGCTTGGGGTCCCGGGGGCCTCGGGTGGATTCCGGGTGGTTAACGGATCGAAATTGGAATTTGGAAGAGACCTGAAGCCATCTGGTTGCTGGTATTTTCGCTTCTGCGGTTGGTTGATCGCAGAAGGGGCACCGCAGAAGCGAACGGGGAGCTGCAGAAGCGGTTTTGGTCCAAATCTTAAGGACCGCAGATGCGGTCAAAATTCCGCAGAAGCGGAACCTCATCTGCGGAAGGGGCATCGCAGAAGCGAGAAAGGGCGAATTGGGAAGGAGCCGCAGAAGCGGCCTTTGGACCGCAGAAGCGGCCTTTGGACCGCATAAGCGGAACCGCTGATGCGGCATGGTTTCCGCAGAAGCGGAAATGACTGGAAGCAGAACCTTGTGCTAAATAGTGGGATTGAGTTTATTTCTCCCCTTTCTTCATGGTTTGGGCGATTTTTGGGGAGCTTCAAGAGAGGATTTCGTCGTCAATGTTGAGGTAAGTTACCCCTATCACTTTTGAGTTAAATACATCAATTATGTATGGATTTAAGCATGAGAATTAGTGTAAAAATTGAGGGTTTGGTGGAAAACCTAGAAAATTATAATCTTGGATTTTGATCACGATTTTGGGTATGGAATTAAGAAGAAATCATATATTTGAGTTCCTAAGGTCATGGGTAACATTTATCTTCGAGAAATTTCGGATTCCGGGCATGTGGGCCCGAGGAAATTTTGGTCATTTTACTAAGTGGAGTTGGGAATTTGTATAATCTGAATTGTTAACAAGTATTTGAGCATATTCTCATTAGTTTGTCGTTAATTGGCTTGTTTTGGTGCATTGTGCGTTGGTTCGAGCCTCCGGAAGAATGTAGAATGTCGGTTATGAGTCTTCGGAGCGAGGTGAGTCTCCTTTCTAATCTTGTGAGGGGGAATTTATCCCATAGGTGAAGTAATTGATTATGTGCTCCTATTTGTGGGGGCTACGTACGCATGAGGTGACGAGAGTCCGTGCGTAGCTACTATTATGCTATTGTCCGGGTAGTTAGGACCTAAAAGCATATTGTACGTGGATTAATTGTGAAACCATTGGTAGCTTGAATTGCTTAACTCACATCAAATTAGTAAGTGAATTTTTAAAAGGATTAAACTTCATTTCTTAAATTGTTAAAGGAAAATTGGTTTTATTTGAATAAATATTCCCCGATAAGTTCTTATTTGACTGATTGAGCATGCATTTTATGTGTGCCTGCGTCGCATGGATAATTCGCGAGCAGGATATATGTTTATCTATGGAACGGGCCGAACGCCTCGGTGAGAATAGATGCATCTATGGTTCGTGCTGCTCGACACTCGGCAGTGCACAATTTACATTTCTGTTGGAGCAGGCCGTCGACCTCAGCATGATTTGCGCATGTGCTGTGCTGTTGTCTTGAACTTATTAAAGTTGCTACTGTCTCATCCTGGCTCGAGATTAATTTGCTGATAATAAAGAGGAATTTTGGAAATTTCCTATGAACGAATTATATGTTTACTTGTTTCCTCTATTTGGATTAAAAATCATGTTTATAAAATAAAT
>MU678856.1:94429-132826 GCA_026770625.1 Nicotiana glauca
GCTGATAATAAAGAGGAATTTTGGAAATTTCCTATGAACGAATTATATGTTTACTTGTTTCCTCTATTTGGATTAAAAATCGTGTTTATAAAATAAATTCACAGTTTGATATATATATTAAGGATGAACAATTATTGGACCATTAGAGAATGTCAAAGTTGACCATCTCGTCTCTACTCCTTCGGAATTAGGCGGGATACTCACTGAGTACACGTTGATTACGTACTCATACTACACTTATGTGCATTTTTGTTGCACAGGTATATATACCTCGAGCAACCTATTGGGGTAGCAGTACGGACGACTCTGAGACTAGGTGAGCTGCATTGTTCGAGACGACCCGCAGCCAGTGTAGTTCCTTTCAGCATTTTATTATTTATTCTCTGTCCACTGTATTTCGGACAGATGTTGTATTTTACTTTCCTTATCGATAGTTGCTTATGTACTTATGATACCGGATTTCTGGGATGGGTTTCAACGGATTTGTACTAATTATTATTATTTAAATTTGAATTCAAGTGGTGAACTTTTATTTATGAAAATGGAAGAAAAAACCTTAGATTTTCAAAAGTATTAAAAGAGGAATTAATTGATAATTTAGTTGGCTGGCCTGATAGAGGTGTCCGGCGCCACCATGACCCTTAGTGGATTTTGGGTCGTGACATGAATTGCTTGTAAGACCAAATTGGATGTATTCAAAATTAGTTTACAAATAGATCGGTAAGTTTTTTATTGTAGAAAAATTATTACTATAAATTACACTTGTACTTTTAATGTATTATCTTGTTAAAAATTCAAATATAGCGGGAAAATAATACCATTCAATCAATTTTATAATTTGATGTTTATATTTGACATTGATGTTAAAATGAGTAATATAGCACATAGTCTTTTTATTTTAATAATTGGAGCACACTTAAGCAGGTTATAATTTATAGTTTAATTTAAATTATAAAAATAAATTAATTTTAAATTGTGATCCCTAATATCGTTCTCTACAGTTATTAAATGGATATAACAATGATCGATTTATTTATCAAAAAATTAATTGAGCATCTACAGACAACAATTTTAACATTACAATATTGGGCCCGTATACGGGCCTTTCCTCATCTAATTATATAGAAATATTATATCAAATTTTAAGTTTAGAGTTGTGATTGAAACTTGAAGAGGATGAATATCACAATTTTATCATAAATGTATGAGAATTGTGTTAGTATTGTATCAGTATTATTTTAGGTATTAATGTATCACATAAAAGTTAGATACAAGTATGATATATTTAATTATGATACAATTATATTTTAAGTATTGATGTATCATATACAATTATGATATAATTATTATTATGCAATTATCATATAATTCCTTCTGCTTCTGCTTCTGCTTCTGCTTCTTCTTCTTCTTACCTAAAACCAACTCTACACTTAATCAACCTCCCTCAAAGTTGAGATAAACTCCAAAGGATATTCTCAATCACTTGTAAGAACATCCAATCCACACAAATCACAAAATATTAAACCCCGAAATCGTATGTATATATGCTCGAGAATCATATGTAGTTTTGGTCTTCGAATGGACCAATGTGTGAATGAGTGTGTTAGGCAAACAAACTAAGAAAATTAGAAAAGGGAAAAAATGAGAAAAGAGAGGAAAAATAATAATTGAATCCCTTAATTGAAGGCACTAATAATGGGATGAGAGCCTTTTAATGGGAGAATATATACAATTTGTAAGAAAAATCTAGATATTTATTGAAAACTACAAAACCTAAAGAAAATAGATAAATAAGTTTCTATTATAGTATATATAAGAAAGAAAATTTTACCTCCTATAGCAAATTATTACACCATATTTTGTTATAAAATAAAACTATTTTAAAATATTATTATATATAGTTACCTTTATATTTTATAGCAAAATAGGTATTTATTGTATACACTACCATATTGGCGTAAAATACACTATTTATATTTTTTTTCTCTTTCTTTCAGTTAACACACGTTCTCTCTCAAATCACAACTAGATTTTTCTTCTTTCTCTCTCCACGATCTCTCTCTGAGAACAAAATTGTAGCAACAAATTTCTCAAAATTGATCCTCAACATTTTTGTTCCAAAAGTTCATGATAATTGGTAAAGTTTTTGTCCGGTTCAAAACTTCAAATTTCGTCTTAAATGGTTGATTCAATAACTTCGAAGAGGGTTATACAACGTTAACCCACTAAAGCACTCAGTTTTGATCGTCGACGTCATCATCCATTATTGGCTCATCCTCTTAGGCAAACAGATTTGTCTACGGCTACGCCAGAGAAGATTTGACGGCCAAGTTTTTGTTCATTTCCATTGTTAGTTTTATTACAATGTATACATTATTTTGCTTGGCAGGAAAAAGCCATCTCCGGCAAACCTTTTTTTTTTTTTTTGCTTTTTAAGTCACATACAATGATACAAATACATTGTATTCTGTACAAATATACTCAAATATATTATATTTTTGTATAAATACATTATTTTTGGCTTGTATTTATATATTCCGAAGGTCTATATTTTTTTAATACAGCCAAATATCACCGTATTTTGTGATTTTTATTGTTTGAATATAGTCGAATTGAATACAATGCATAATAGTGAATAATGAATATTTATGAATTGAATACAATGCATACATTCGAATTGAATAGAACGGTATGCACTCTATTTCTTGATTACCTTACTGTATTTATAAATATAGTCATGCGAATATATGGAATGCAACACAACATCAACGAAATTTATGTAGAATTAATTTTGTTGAGTTAAATTAGGAGTGATACACGCTAATTGATCCTCTTTCCGCTATTAAACAACTGGACTCACCTATTTTTAGCGAATTGATACAATAACGAGAATACAACGAATACAATCGCACAGCTGGACTCCCCTATTACTGTATTCATGAATACAGTAGCATGAATACAACGAATATAGTCGCGTAGCAGCAAAATTTTTATGTAGAATTAATTTTGTTGAGTTAAATTAGGAGTGATATACGCTAATTGATTCTCTTTCCGTCATTAAACAACTGGACTCTCCTATTTTTTAGGCGGATTCTTCTACGGTACATGAATACAGTAACATGAATACAATCGCGTAATAACTAAATAATAGCTATAGGAAGTAATTATGTATACGATAACTATAGAAAGTTAATAGCCACTAAACAATAGAGGTTTCTGGCAATTCCTCTATAAGAAAAACTCCCATTTTTGTTGTGTACACTTGGGCCAGAGCAACCCAAGTAAGTAGTAAAAGTAGCATGGTATAGCCAATTTTCGGACTGATCAATCATAAATAGCCAGCGTTTACGAAGTCAATAAAAAATAGCCACTGTTTTGCTGCAATAGAGACCGGTCCAGCATAATATACTGGAGTTCGGTACACTTGTGTATGAACTCTAACATATTATGCTGGATTGATATATTTTGTTGGCTCCAGTATAATATACTAGAGACTGAAGCACTGATGCTCCAAACTCTAGTATA
The DNA here is from genome assembly GCA_026770625.1 of Nicotiana glauca. NCBI lineage: Eukaryota > Viridiplantae > Streptophyta > Magnoliopsida > Solanales > Solanaceae > Nicotiana > Nicotiana glauca. The sequence goes on from MU678856.1 coordinate 97,955, forward strand.
TTATACTGGACCAATATACTTGCTGGAACTCCAGTATATAATGCTGGAGTTCTAGTGTACTTATGCTGGAACTCCATCATATTATGGTGGAGTTCCAACATACTACCCTAGAACTCCAGTATAATATGCTGAAGTTCAAGTATACTTATGCTGGAACTCCAGCACAATATACTGGAGTATTTTCCGGATTTTGAACAATATTTTCGTTCAGATTTATCTTTACATAAAAAGTGACTAAATTTCGATTACTTTTAAAATTGGACTATTTTTGAATGACCAGTTGTAAATCTGGCTATTTTTAAATTTCTTTCAAGTACGTAACAATGTTCATTTTCCAAAATGGGCTATTCACTGAACTTTTGATCAGTTTAGGAAAAAGGACGTCTCTTAAGCCCACCTGCGAACATTCATTTCGGGGAGAAATTTAAAAATAGCCAGATTTACAACTCGTCGTTCAAAAATAGTCCAGTTTAAAAAATAATTGAAATTTAGCCACTTTTTATGTAAAAATAAATCTGAACGAAAATACTATTCAAAATCCGAAAAATACGCCCGCATATTATACGGGAGTTCCAACATAAGTATGCTTAAACTCCCGCATATTATACGGGAGTTCCAGGATAACTATGTTGGAACTCCCGTATAATATGCGAGAGTTCAAGTATAATTATGCTGGAACTCCCGCATAATATACTGAAGTTCCAGCAAGTATAAATATCCAGTATAATATACTGGAGTTTTGAGCATCGGTGCTCCAGTCTCCCGTATATTATACAGGAGTCGGCAAAGTATACCGGTCCAACATAATATGCTGGAGTTCGTATACAAATACACTGAACTCCCATATATTATACGGGATCGATCTCTGTTGCAGTAAAATAGTAGCTATTTTTTATTAATTTGGTAAATGCTGGCTATTTTTAATTGACCAGTGCTAAAACTGGCTATGCCGTGATATTTTGACTTCATTTCGCCGTGTGACGCAGAAACTCATGATCCAACTGAGTCGGGCTGTATGAAAAGCCCATTTACAAAAAAGACGTTGGCGGTTGCTATTTGGGAGGTGTCGTGAACTCAATTCCTTAGACTAGTAGCTCAATTTCTTTTTCCTTATATTGTTCCGTGCTTGAATAAGAAATTCAAAGACTCTCGTAAGTTCTGCAAAATGAACACCGAATCGGATAAAGAACAATTCCTGAAGGAGTTTGGAAGTGATTATGGCTATCCAAATGCCCCCAAGAACATTGATGAAATTAGAGCTACCGAATTTAAGCGCTTAAACAGTAAGATTTCCCTTTTTCACCTTCCTTTACGAATTTGGATAATAACAAGAAGATGATTATCATAATTGTTTCGAATTTTAAATTTTCCACTTTGTTCAATATATTGACGTTGACTATTTACATTCGTTTGTAGGTACGGTATACTTGGATCATGCTGGAGCCACTCTTTATTCTGAGTCTCAAATGGAAGCTATTTTTAAGGACCTCAACTCTACTGTTTATGGAAATCCTCGTAAGCTATTTTTCCAACTTTCTACTGGAGGTTTCCTAATATAGCGTTGGATTCCGCATTTATTTATTCCAGATAAAAATTTGACCGTTTATATAACTGTCCCTTTAATTCCTTAAATCTGTGAAAAACAATAGATAGCCAGAGCAGTTGCAGCTTGGCTAGCGAGGACATTGTTGCGAAAGCACGCCAACAGGTAAACAGCTTCTATTGCACAATTTATTTTTGTTGGTAAATATTCCTACTATCTCTGCTTCCAAAATCAGTCCACAATACTTTGCACATATGCCTTGATGTTTGCTATTCAAGTAATTGATATGATCAGAATGTTAAGCAATCAAATCATAAGCACCACAATGTTGTGGAGAGGTGTTACTTCTTAAAAAAAATCACATGTTTTTCAATGTCAAGTCAGTTTAATGAGAGCCACTAAATTCTTTTTTCCCATATGTTCTCTCATATTCAGTGTTTCACATGTGATACGTTGCTGTTGTTTTACTTTCTTTTACCGTTGCATCACGGCTCTGCTCAGGTTCTTAATTTCTTCAATGCATCACCAAGAGAATATAGCTGTATATTCACTTCTGGGGCAACGTCTGCATTAAAGCTTGTTGGGGAGACCTTCCCCTGGAGCAGTCAAAGCAGTTTTATGTACTCAATGGAGAATCATAACAGCGTCCTGGGGATTAGGGAGTATCCTAAATTGAATAAACCTTTTCATCAAATTTTGTCATGCAGAGTTCTGATGTATTAATTTTCTCAGAAAGCTTTCTTTTTTGGTTGTATATTCAGTTGCTTAATCTGCGGTACTCATTCCTGCTTCAAATGCTACTCTTTATAACTGAACATACTGATCCACTGTATCAAAGGCCCCTGAAGAATGAAGATTTCATAATATTCAGCATTTTCTAGTCCCACCTCTTGCTGCTGAAGTAAGGTGTAGAATTTCTACTGTTCATCTCATGGATATTGTTACACATGTTTCTGGTTGTACTTCCAAGGATAACTCTTATACTTGACTGATCCCAGTTCTATCTAACCAGCCACAAAAATTCTAGGCTTGTTCTTAAAATAAGCCCAAAACTCAGAGGACCCAATTCATCTCTAATTTTATGTACTTTTATCTATGTGTTAATAATTTAGTTCATACAGATAACTTATTACGCCAGAAAAATAAAAGAGAAAGGAGAAAGGTATTACACAGCGTGAAGAGTTGGCAGAAACAGTTGTGTTGATGAAGATTTTTTCATGATTTAATTTGGTTCATCTTAAAGTTTGTGTTTCTCAAGTTTCCTTTTCCTTAAAAGTTACTAGATATGCTCTCAGTAAAGGAGCTGCTGCTTTTGCAGTTGACATTGAAGAGAGCACGCATCTTGGTGAATCAGAAAGCCCCAAGTCTAACTTAAAACTAACACAGCATCATGTTCAGAGAAGAAGCGAAGGTGGAGAACTGAAAGAAGAGATGACAGGTAGCTTCTTAATCCGAGATTCAGCCAACTTCCCTTGGAAACTAGGTTGTATGATAGTTGCATCAACTTCTACCTTCCAAGCCCCTCCATCCACCAAGTCTATAAAGTTAGTTAGCACCTTCAACTCAAATTTGATATAGTCAGAGTTCATGAGATCCCATCAATCAAGAGAGCGTATATGTCCTTATACCAGTTAGGTGGAGTATCTATTTCTTTATGTGATTTTTTATCAGATGCACTGGAAATGAAGTAGAAGATGCTTCACTAATGAGGCACATATTACCAATGTCTTCATCAGTTTCGACTTGTTGTATTTGAAATTGTCTTCTTCTTGTTACAGGTAGTGCATACAACTTGTTTGCATTCCCCTCAGAATGCAATTTTTCAGGTCGAAAATTCGACCCTTACCTGGTTAAGGTTATCAAGGAAGAGTCTGAAAGAATCTTAGGAAGCTCCCAGTATGGCAGGTAAAAGTATTAAAAACCTCGCTGCTAAAGTTCTGATATTGATCTGAATAGTATAAGATATTCTTTTCCCCATCTGCTTGTAGGTTTTTACTTCCTTATGAGGGTCAGGGATGTCTTTAGAAAATAGACCTTACTTCTCTTTTGAGCTTAGTTGAGAATAGAGTTTTTAATGCCTCAAACATTTACTAAAAAAGATATTTATTTTTCATGTTGGTTCAAAACACTCTTCACTTCTTTGTTGGCTAAACTATGGTATTTCAAATGATGTTGATATGTTTGTCTTCCAAAAAGTTAAAACATGGGCATGCAGTAACTACTAACTAGTCTGTCATTCTTAGGTATAACTGGGCCAAAGAAGATTGTTTGTTTGCCAATAGCTACAAGAGTACATGTTACATTTTGAACAATGTATGCTGATTCAGTCAGGGCTTTGACTAGTTTGACTTAAATATCGAATCATGGACCTTTTGTCCTCTGTATGTGCTATATTGTTCTCATTAGCTGACAAGCTTGTTCATATGTCTTCAGTAAGATTTTATTTCTCCATCATTGAGGTGGTCGTATGAAGATGCACAGACATTAATTCTCTTTTCTGAATACAGAGGTTGCTGGTTGGTTCTGATAGATGCTGCTAAAGGATGTACTACCGATCCACCAGATTTATCAAAGTTTAAAGCGGACTTTGTTGTCTTCTCGTTCTACAAGGTCCATATATTTGATACCTGCTGTTTAAAGATTACATGATCATACAAAATACATCCGGGAGCTTGAAAAGATTTTTTATGTTTCTTGTTTAGTTATTCGGCTACCCAACTGGCCTTGGAGCACTCATTGTTCGAAATGGTAAGCAGCTAAATAAGAAGGCCAAAATTTCTTCAGCTAAATAAGAAGGCCAATATTTCTTGTGTGTTTCCTCACTTATTCTTGTTTACCAATTTTCTTCTTCTTGTAATTTATTTCTCTCTTGTCTCCCTCTCTGCCTCTATCCTTTTGCTTCTCTGTCTATAGAGAGAATCTTGGGTGGAAAGGATGGCAGAGATGCCTAGGTTTTCTTGTGGAAAATCTGAAATTTCCCTTTTTTTTGGGTTATGAAACAAGAGATCATATCTCCACCCCTAGTTTTTCCTCCCTTTTTCTTCAAATTGTGAAAATTAACAAAATTTCCTGATCTCCCTCCATTGATCAGATGCTGCTAAGCTGATGAAGAAGACGTACTTTAGTGGAGGTTTGTTCTTAGTGCCTTGTCTTATTATGATTATTATATTTGATTCCCCTAGCACTTTCAATTTAAGCCTCGATTCTTCCAGGCACGGTAGCTGCAGCTATAGCTGACATTGACTTTTTCAAAAGAAGAGAAGGTGTAGAGGAATTTTTTGAGGATGGAACCATCTCGTTCTTGAGCATAGCAGCAATCCAACATGGGTTCAGAATAATGAATATGTTAACAACATCTTCAATTTCCCGGTAAGTGAGAGCTTACTTCTTTCTTTTCTCCGGATAAGGTGAGAGCTTACTTCTTTTGTGGGTGAATAGATTCTGAAATTGAATGATGATCAGATTATATTGAGATTGGACATTTTTTGCTGTCATTACGCCTAAACAGAGAGAGTATATTGTTGCGCACTCTTGCCTAGATTCTCATTTATAGTTGATCTTTTTATGATTCATCCTGGTGAGTGAATCCTGCTAATCTTATTTGATTAATCCTGCTCATCTACTTTTTGGATATTGTTAACCTTTTATATGCTAATTACATAGATATTGTTAACCTTTACACCTAAGTGTTACTACAAATATTGAATCAAGTCAATTTTCGCTTCAGCTGTTAGGCTAATTAACTCTTGAGTGACTAAGAAAACTTTGTTAAATGTTTACTCAATTTGAGGACCTCAAATATCCAGTTTTTAGTTTGTCTCTGTTTGACTTGTCTGGTAAGTTCTTTGTTTAGAGGATATATAGGCACAGTTCTCAGTATTAGTTTCTGTTGGCAGAGAAACTAGTTGTTCCTTTCTGAATCATCTAATTCACTGCCAACAAAAAACTTGCAAAGAATTTTACTGATATGCTGTTTGAAATAGTTCTGCTTAATTCTTATAACTATCTCTTTCTCTATTATTTATGGAAACTGTTGCCTCGTTTCTCTCTCTCTCTCTCTGAAGTTTGAGCATAATGAAAATAAAAAATGTTCTGAAATGTGCTATTCTATCCTGCAAGGCATACAGCATCACTTGCAGCATATGTGAGGAAGAAGCTTTTGGCGCTGAAGCATGAAAATGGAGAATTTGTTTGCACTCTTTACGGGGTAAATATATTGAGCATAGCATTCTCGTGACTAGGTTCATACGTTTTTATAATGTGGTTGGAATTTTGATCTCATTCTACTTATCAAATGCAATATGTTATGATGCTTCAGAAAGCCCTCCTGAATTCACATGAAAATATTTCTTTGATCTGGTGTTTTTATGTCCTAGGCAAATTTGGTTGCTGCACAATGATGCAATAATTTTGCTTTAAGTACTAGAAATAGATAGAGAGAATGTTTACTGTCTCCTCATTAGAATTATGAACATGTGAATAGAAACTAATTAATGGAGGGGTAACTTAAGTGGCCTGCTAAATTTGAGGAAACTAGTTAAAAACTAGCTTGAGTTAACAATATAGGGTCTGGCATTTTAAAGTGACCCAAGGAAAATCTTTAGCTTTGTTTAATCTTGGGGAACCTACTATAGATATAGTCTCAGGGCAACCATCAAATTAACATTTCTTGATTTTTAGTCCCCTTAAATGTGTTGGAACTATGCATTTGATATGCTATAACAAGATTAAATAGTTTAGAGGGCTTATGAAAGCTCGTTAGTTTTCTTCTAATCGACCATGTAGTTGAGCATATGAGCAAGTATTGCCACAATCATGTCTCTAATCTAGGGCTTTCTGGTTTTTGAAAACCTATAGTTGCTGGTTTTTGAAAACCTTTTGAATATTAATTTTGGCTTTAAAAGATTCCAAAAAAGTTTAAAATTTGCAGCCAAACAGTATCAAGAATAGGGTCACTTGAGTTCTGCACTATACTATTTTGTTTTGTTGATAAAGTAATAATTTTATTAATGAATGGGAGAACCCCATATAGAAGTAAATAGTTTTTTATAATCGTTTTTGTGAGAAAGCATGGGGAAAAATATGTTATTGATGTGTTTAACTATAATACAAGAACCCCTATTTCTAACAATACACAATACATACACTAATCCTATTCTATGTGGGACTATACTTATTTAATTATATGTACCGAGCTTTTTTTTTTATTTTTTTTTATTTAAGCCAATCACCCAGGTTTTCACTCCCTGTGGTGTTGGGGGGTTTGGCTAGACCCCTACCATGTCTATATCAGCCAAAAAAGTACATAGAAGGGGGACATGGACCTGACCTTCTAATCTTGAGGGACATGAGGGGTTACAAGTATATACATCCCACTCATGTTCACTACCCAAAAAAAAAAAAATCAACTTACAAAGAAATTAGCTTTGTCGTACCTTTTCCTAAAGCTAGGCAATTGCCATCTATCTAGTTGAAAAGGCCCTTTTACATTTCCTGGGAGGTGTTGGAAGTTGTAAAAGAAGGAACTTTCGCCCGAAATAGCAACGTTTTTGGCAAGCCTGTCGGCTACATGATTTACTTCCCTGTAGCAGTGAACAATGTTAACCTCTGCTTGGGTAAGGGTCTGTCTGATATCATCGATGAGCTTCTTAAGTTTGAGATTGTTGTTGTTGCCTTGCATCAACATGTTGGCAATTATCTGTGAGTCCAACTCCAATTCAATATTGTTGTAGCCTTGATTGACAGCCTATTGGATTCTTTTTTTGGCTGCCAGAGCCTCAGCAGTGTTGTTAGTCTTACACTGGACGGGTAGGGAAAAGGCCATGATCAATTCGCCTTGTTCGTCTCTGGCTATTCCCCCTATTCCTGCTTTACTTGTTTCCTTGAAGTAGCTTCTATCTGTATTTACTTTAATCTTTCCCGGGGAAGGTTTCTGCCAACTAACTTGAAGCACCATGAAGGTTGGTGTCCATCTTTCAATCATATCACAGAACCTCGGCCATGACTCTATTTTACCGATTCTTGGGAATGCCATTTCTAGAGCCGCTTGTATGGTCCAGTTTATGTGCATTTCCATACTTCTTACTTGAAATTTATTTTGTTCGCCATACCTGCACGCGCTCCAGCTTCTCCATATTTCCCAACACACGACCAAAGGGACCGCTCAAAGAGTGAACTTATGGATGTTGTTCTTTGACTTTGCTTCCCACCAGTTTGTGAAGGTTCTCCTAATGCTCCAATTTTCATGTTTGATGCCCAGGGGGCTCCAAAAGCTTGCCATAGTCTTCGTGCCGCTTGTCCTTCTATGAATACATGTTGCATTGAGTCTTCCTTTGGATTGTTGCAACACCTGCATCTGGAAACAATATGGTTACCAAATTTAGAAATAACATCGTCAAAAGGAAGCTTACCAAGGTAATGTCTCCAGGCCAAGAAGAAGATTTTGAAGGGAATGCAACTGAGCCACATGTGGTGAAGAGCTGGATTCTTCAACTTTCTACTCCTAATTGTATGCCAGGCACTTTTGTTTGAATATTGGCCATCTGCGGTGGCTTCCCATAATGCGTAGTCTTCTTGAGTCGGATCTCCAATATCTATAGCACTGATGTATAAGGCAAATTGTTCGTTGAGAGTGTTTATGAGTTTGTTCATGTTCCAGCTGCCCTCTCGAATGAATTCCATAACAGTAGTATTTTTGCTCTTTCTACTATTTGGGAAGAAATTTGCGAGTGCCCTTTTTCTTGACCAGTTATCCCACCAGAAACTGCTATTGCCCTTATTAATGTTCCAAATCATGTTTTTTTCTACTTTGTCCCTGATTTGAGTCATGTGTTTCCAAGCATGAGAGTTACCTGGAGCCCACTTTTTCGTCACAGGGTGCGATTTGATGCAATACTTAGCTCTTAGGTGGGTTGCCCATAGAGTGTTCTGAGTTCTAAATCTCCACCACCTCTTCATGGCCAAAGTGTTGCTTATGTCCTTCATTGATCTTATGCCAATGCCTCCTTCATCTTTTGGCAGGCATAGGTTCCTCCAAGCGCTCCAATTATATTTTTTTTATCCGCTGAAGTGCCCCAGAAGAACCTAGCCAAATACTTTTCAATCAAATTAAAGGTGCCTTTTGGAGGACTCGTAGCAGAAAGAGTGTAAATAGGTAGAGATTGGAGGACGCTTTTAATGAGAACAATTCTCCCCCCACAAGTAAGGAGTCTGCCCTGCCACCCATTCAACCGCTTAGTCACTTTAGTTACCATCGGGTCAAAATGAGAGAATTTTTTTCTGCCTACATATAAGGGGCAGCCTAGGTAATTAAAGGGAAAACCTTTTTCCATGAAGCCCGTGGTTATTCTCATCCTGTTGATTCTTTGAGCTCTAGCTTTTGGATCCGTAAGAAAGAAGCTTTTGTCGCCATTAACCTTCTGCCCAGAGGCTCTCTCATAATTGCTTACCTGTTGCATAATTAATCTGACTGACTTATTGTTTCCAGCACTAAAGATCACAATATCATCCGCATAAGCTAAATGGTTGATTGGGGGGGGGGGGCATCTTTGATTCATGTGAAAGGGGGTGAACTCTGGATCAGAATGAAGCTTGTTCAGGGATCTGGACAATACTTCAGCAGCTATGATAAATAAGGAAGGAGATAGAGGGTCGCCTTGCTTCAGCCCTTGCGATGATGTGAAGAACCCCCTTCTCGATCCATTAATAACAATAGAATACCAGGCATCAGACACCAACCTAAAGATGATATCTATCCAAGATTCCGCAAAACCAAATCTTCTCATGACTGAAGTTAAAAAGACCCAGGATAGTCTGTCGTATGCCTTGGCCATGTCTAGCTTGATTACTATATTACCCCCTTTGTTGTCTTTGCCAATACCTTGAATGATCTCTTGAGCTAGCATCACATTCTCTGTGATCAGCCTACCTTTCACGAAGCCGCTTTGATTGTCTGAGATCAACTTTGGAAGAAGAGTGTTTAGTCTGATCGCAAGGATTTTGGAAATGATTTTAGTACTAAAGTTGGTTAGGCTGATCGGTCTTAATTCTGAGAAGTTGGTAGGAGACTCGACCTTTGGAATTAACACAATGCAAGAGTGGGAATAGAATTTTGTAAGGTTACAACCATTAAAAAAGGATTGGACAAAAGTAGCTATATCATCCTTGATAGTTTCCCAACAAGTCTGGAAAAAGACCCCATTGAAACCATCTGGACCAGCTGCGCTGTGTTGACTGAGGTTGAAAACTGCCTCTCTGATCTCTTCCATGTCTGGGATAGCTGTCAGATATTCATTCTCTTCTATAAAGATGATGTTAGGAATACAGTTCAGGGTAGAGTTATTCACAGTGGGAGATTGGAGATTGAACAGTTTCTCAAAATGTTTCACAGCTGCCTTAGCAATCTTGTCATCCCCTTGAACCCATCTGTTTCTATGGTTTTTGATCTTGTGAATGTAAAGTTTTCTTCTCTTTTCTCTCAGGACACTATGGAAGTAGTTGCTATTGTAGTCCCCCTCTCGAAACCATTTAACTTTAGACTTTTGCCTTAGAATATTCTCCTGTATACCAAGCCATTTTATATATTCCGCGTGAGCTTTGTTAAGCTCTTCCCTGCTCTCCTCTGAGTTCTGGTGAAGGTCTAACTCTTCTAGTTGTTGCTCTTTAACTTCCCAATTATTGAACTGCTCATATATGTCACCTATGTTTGCTTTAGACCATTTGCTGAGATTTCTGGCCAAAGTTTGCAGCTTGGTCTTTAATCTCCACATAGCATTACCTTCTCCCTGAGTACTCCACGAGTCTTGAACTATATCCATAAATCCAGGCTGTTGTACCCAAAAATTCAGGAACTTAAAATACTTGATAGCCTCTTGTTGGTTATTCCGACATTTCATTAGCAAAGGTCGATGGTCTGAACCTGTTCTCACCAAATGCCTAACATAGTTTTGTTGAAATTTTTGAGCCCATTGGTCGTTGATCAAGATTCTGTCCAGCCTCTTCCATATTCTCTTCCTTGGACGTCTATTGTTGCACCAAGTATGTTTAGGTCCCACGTAGCCAATATCTATCAGTCCACATGTTTCCGTGGTAGTAACAAAATCAAAACTTTTATAAGCTCTATGAGGACTGCCTCCCAGCTTTTCTCCCGACTCCATGATTTCATTAAAGTCTCCACCTGTACACCAAGGCCCATTGATAATATTAGCCATGTTTTCTAAACTTTCCCATAACGCTTTTCTTTCTGTAGCACTGCATTTTGCGTACACTGCCGTTACATAGCTGTCATCATTAATACAATTTCCTTTAAAGCAAAGAGTAACTTGCTGATCTTCATTGGCTACCAAATCTGCTTGGTAATTCCAGAAGCACCAGATTTGTCCACTAGTATTTGCCAAGCAGTATTGAAAGCCCAGAAATCTTTTGTAACCCTCAATTTTGTTGCTATTTAAGAAAGGCTCTAAGATAGCCACAAAATCACAATTGTTAATTTTGATCAAATTCTTCAAACGATGTATGGCCTTTTTAGACCTAACACCTCTAATATTCCAGAATATGGCACTAATCATTGGAAACTTGATTATGAGTATCCTGTTTTTGTTCCTTCTCTCTTTGGAAAGTAATGTCTTTTGTTTTGGATTTTTTCCCTGCCTTTCTTTGTCTGTTTTTTTCTTTCTCATCTTCTAGGCATGAATTTTCCTCTGCTTTGTCTATCTCTTGCGACCCCTCTTGGCTGCCTCTTTGCTTGTCTTCTTTGATGTTTGAAGAGGTCGAGTTAGTTTGTTGTTGTTGGTTGTTCTGGTCACACTGCGTTGCCTCTTTGTCTTGGTCGTCCCCAAATAGTTCTAACACCAATTTGATAGGAGGTTGATTCCTTATCTGCGTGTCTATGCTGCTGGAAGGGTATTGAACTCTGTTGTGATCCTTTTTGCCCGTTTTATGACTTTCATGGCCATCATAATATCTTCTATCATTCATTGCTTCCTGTTCACTCTCTTGTTCCTTGTTTTTTGAACTCATAGTTCTCCTTTCTGTAGTTGTGTCATTGTGTGTCTTACACTGTCTGCATTAGTGCTGCTGCTTTCTGCTATCTCTTGAGATTGGTTAGCTTTGTGGTCCTTAGTAGAAGACCGATTTGCTGAGTGTTCTGCCTTGTAGTTTTTTGTTTGAGCATTAGTATCTTGTTGTTGTGAAGCAGTCTCGCTGCCCAGTATTTCGTTAGCTAGCTGTTCTGTGCTTGTGTGTTGCTTGCTTTTCCTGTTGATTACTTTATTAGCTTTGGACTGGCCATGTGTTATAGCAGGTTTAAATAGCACTATGCTCTTTTTTTTGGGCATCTTCTTCTTCTTGTGCTTTTTCTTTTTAGAACTAGTTCTGTCTTTGATGTTTTGGTCTCCTTCTTGATTTTGCTCCTGAATCCTCTCTTTGTTTTCAGCATATTGCTCACCATTCTTTGTCTCTATTGCTTTCATTTTTCCTTTTTGTCGGTTCCTCTTAGTGTTAGGAACTTGCCATGTCTCTTCCTCCAACTTATCCTTACCCTTACTGTTGTAGCTATTTGTGACCAATTTTCCTCTTGTTTGTCCCATAGTTTGAGTAGGCTGCACCTCTTCTTTACCTTGTGTCTCTTGGGTTGTTTTGGTCTGCTCCTTCCTAATTATGGTTTGATTGCTGTGTGTTTCCCCTGTGTCACCCCTGTTATTTTCTCCTCTATTAGCGGATTCCTCTTCCTCTTGATTTTTGTTCTGTTTTTCCTTGTTCTTTTCTCGCTCCAGCACCCTGCATTGCAAAACAGAATGCCCCAGAATCCTACAATGCTTACAATACTTAGGAACTCCTTCATAGTCCAGCTTCTGAGTGAAGCCTTTTAGTGGATTAGTTTCTTCCTCTTGGCCCACCCATATGGAATTAACTAGAGGCTTTGTGAGATCAATTTCGACTCTAACTTTAGCCATCCCCGGCCTTGTCCTATAGTCTATCGCTAAGTCCATCGATAATGGAACTCCCACAGGTCCCAAAATCTGTTTAATATAGTTCCAAGTATGACAATGGAAAGGCAGACCTGGCAGAAGGACCCAAACTGGTACTATAGGAGAATCCTCTTCCGGCTTGAAATCGGGTGTCCATTTTTGAAGCCACATAACCATGCCATCAATTTCAATTGACCTTCTGAACCAAACTGTTTTGCAATCTTCTTCATTAGTTACATCTATGAACACTGTTCGAAAATCATAGACCCCAATTTTTGCTTCCCCTTTGATTGATACTTTTTCAGCAAAGATTGATCTAATTCGTTCAATATTGGGTCTTGTTCTCAGAAATTTCCCTATGATTGTGTATTTACATTCTTCTGCCATCACTCCATAGTAATCACTGGCTTTGAAGATGACTGCTGGAATTCCATTATGGATTGAAACTCTTGCTTTAGCACTTGGGTCTCCCAATTTAACTCCTTTGAGTTTGGCAGGGGTTGCTACTGCGGTCGCATAATCAATCTTCTGTGTAGTTGAGTCTTCATTGGTGGTTAGCTTAGTTGGGGGGGCTAGATTTTCCACCGGACGCGCCTGCCCGAGGTTGACCGGCGTCCCCATTCGACGGTGCGTGTGCGCCACTCTCCCAAAAAGGGGGAAATGTTACCGTTCTGTATGTATTGTACGGAGAGAGTTTTTTTAAGGAGAGAGGTGCATTTGTGAATTAATAGGTTAAAGTTCTCTATAAAAAATCACCGAGCTTGTTACATATGTAACTAATACAAGGACCAATGAGGGACTTGGTGAAAATATTTGCATGCTGATCATTCGACTTCACAAACTTTGCAACAATATCTCCTTAGAGTATCTTTTTTCTGATGAAGTGACGGTCAATTTCAGTGTGTTTAGTTCTCTTATGGAACATCGGATTTGATGCAATATGGAGGACAACTTGATTATCACACCCAAGTTCCATTTGGCTGATTTCACCAAATTTCAACTCCTTGAGCAACTGTTTGACTCACTCTAGCTCACATGTTGCCGTAGCCATTGCTCAATATTCTGCTTTTGCACTAGATCGAGCAACCGGATTTCGTTTCTTGCTCTTCCAAGACACTAAATTACCTCCTACTAAAACACAATATCCAGACGTAGAACGTCTATTAGAAGGTAATCCTGCCCAATCAGCATCAAAGTATCTAATGATCTGCTCATGGCCTCGATCCTCAAACAATAAACCTTTTCCTGGAGTTGATTTTGCATACCAAAGAATGCGGACAACTGTATCCCAATGACTATTACAAGGAGAATCCATAAACTGACTTACAACACTCACAGGAAAGGAAATGTCAAGTCCAGTCACTGTGAGGTTAATTTACCAACCAACCACCTATATCTCGCAAGATCGCTAAGCGGCTCCTCATGTCCTGGCAGAAGATTATAATTCGGATCCATCGGAGTGTCAACAGGTCTACATCCTATTATTCCTGTCTACTCAAGAATGTCTAAGGCATACTTCCGCTGTGAGATCACAATACCTGAGCTAGACTGAACGACTTCAATACCCAAAAAATACTTCAATATGCCCAGATCCTTAGTCTGAGAATGCCAAAAGAGATGTTGCTTCAATTTAGTAATACCATCATGATCACTATCGGTAATAAAAATATCGTCAACATAAACCACCACATAAATACATATATTTGAAGCATAATGCCGACAAAACACAGAGTGATTAGCTTCACTACAAGTCATGTTAAACTCCTGGATAACTATGATTAACTTCGGTAGATTGCATGATCGCTTTTTCTGATATATTTTTCTTCGAGTACGTTTTCAAATCAAGCCTATCCAAATGCCCAATTGTCTCCCCTTAATTCTTTCTCCAATTTAACTTTTTCCTGTGACAATGTATCAAGAGGTCCAATAATGGAAATAGGTAGAATCACCTTTTCCTCCCTACTGCTCTCCCCCGATGAGGTGACGAGTTAATACTGAAATAGGGCTCAAATTCTCAAAAGGTAATGTGAAAGAAGAAGAGAAGAAAAATGGTGAATAGAGTGCTTGATTATTCCCTCAAGCTGTTGGGTTTAAATAACCTTTGACAGAAATACAAATAAGGAAAGACTACAATTACAAGCCTACAAAATCTCCTAATTACTTTATTATAGGGATTTGTGTGATTACAGGGATTTGTGTATCTTTTCATATTTACATAGTATATATCAATTCTTGCCATATTTAGCACTCCCCCTCAAGCTGGAGCGTACAAGTCATATGCTCCTAGCTTGCTACAGATATCGCCAATTCTGGATCCTCGGAGTGATTTTGAGAGGACATCTGCTAGTTGGTCTTTTGAGGTGACAAAACTCGTAACAATGCACCCGGACTCAATCTTTTATCGAATGAAGTGACAATCTACTTCAATATGCTTCGTTCTTTCATGAAATACTGGATTTGAAGCGATATATAATGTGGCTTGATTATCACAATTCAATTTCATCGGCTCGTCCCTTCTGATCTTTAACTTCTGTAGAAGTTGCCTTAGCCATATAAGCTCGCAAGTAGCCAATGCCATATCCCGATATTCTGCCTCCGCGCTTGACCTAGCCACCACATCTTGCTTTTTACTTTTCCAGGATATTAGGTTGCCTATTAAAATACAATAACCTGAAGTGGACTGTCTATCAGAGGGAGAACCTGCCCAATCTGCATTAGAATACCCAACAATGTCTACATGTCCCTTGTTTTCATGCAATAAACCTTGTCCCGGAGAACCTTTGACATATTATAGGATGCGAATTGCTGCATCCCAATGACTGTCACAAGGTGACTGGAGAAACTGGCTAACCACACTTACAACAAATGAGATATCAGGTCTCGTGATCGTAAGATGGTTGAGTTTGCCAACAAGTCTCCAATATCTTCCTGGATCTTTTAGAGGTTTCCCTTGTCTCGGAACAAGTTTAGTATTTGGATCCACGGGACTTTCCACAGGTTTGCAGGTCAACATACCAGTGTCTTCCAAAATATCCAAGGCATACTTCCTTTGTGAGATGACAATGCCGCTGCCAGATTGTGCCACCTCAATGCGTAGAAAATATTTTAGTTTGCTTAGATCCTTAGTCTGGAATTGACTTGAAAGATGCTGCTTAAGTTGGATAATACCTTCATGATCATCACCTGTGATGACAATATCATCAACATAAACAATTAGAAAGATACATTTGCGATGAGATGAATGCCTATAGAATACTGAATGATCAGCTTCTATTCGGGTCATTCCAAATTGTTGGACAACAGTTCGGAAATGGCCAAACCATGCCCTAGGAGACTGCTTGAGACCATAAAGAGACCGTCGAAGTCGACAGACTAATCCAGACTGCCCCCTTAGCAACAAACCCTGGTGGTTGCTCCATATATACTTCTTCAACAAGTTCTTCATGAAGAAATGCATTCTTAATGTCCAACTGTAAAAGAGGCCAATGATTCATCGTTGCCAAAAAGATAAGAAGACGGACATATGCCATCTTTGCAACCGGTGAAAAATTATCACCATAATCAATGCCATACACCTGAGTATACCCTTTAGTGTTGCAGTCTTGCTTTAAGGCGATCAACCTCTCCGTTTGGACCTACCTTAACTGTAAACACCCATCGACAACCAAATGTGGTTTTCACTTTGGGTAAAGGGACTATCTCCCAAGTACTGTTATCGTGCAAGGCAGTCATCTCTTCAATCATAGCTTGACGCCAACCTGGATGGGCCATTGCTTCTTCCACAGTCTTTGGAACCTTGACAGTGGATAAGCTAGTAATAAATGCATGATATGAAGGTGATAAACAATGATGAACTTAAAAAGGCATAAGAGGGAGTTTGATTGGCAGTAGTTCTAGTACCTTTTCGTAGAGCAATGGGGAGATCAGTAACATTTGATGAGTGCTCAACCGAAGCATGAGACATTGCTGGAGAAGGCAATGAGTCACCCGATGGGCTTTGTGTACCTGCATTAGGATCAGAAGCATCAACTGGATTAGTAGGTTGAGAATTAGGTCGAGGGCGTCTAGAATAGACTTGAAGTGGTGGAGCTGGAGCTGGAGTTGGAGGCGAAAAGGTTGGAACTGAAAGAATTGTGGATATGGCCTTCTGATTTAATGAATTAGGAGAAAAATACGGGGAAGTCTCAAAAAAGGTAACATCTAGACTTGGAGTGCTTGATTATTCCCTCAAACTGTTGGGTTTAAATAACCTTTGACAGAAATACAAATAAGGAAAGACTACAATTACAAGCCTACAAAATCTCCTAATTATTTAATTATAGGGATTTGTGTATCTTTTCTTATTTACATAGTATCAATTCTTGCCATATTTAACAGGTAACATCCATGCTAACAAAAGATCTCCTAGAGGGAGGATAATAACATTTTGTTACCTTTTTGTGTCGGAGAATACCCCTTGAAAACACATTTTATAGCTCTAGGATCAAGTTTCCCAGGATTCCTAGTGTGGACAAAAGCAAACACATCTAAACACCTTCGGAGGAGCAATATACTCATTCTTACTCTTTAAAGCTTCCAGAGAACTTTGAAAATTGAAGGTTTTAAGTGGCATTATATTGATAAGATAGGCAGCTACTGGAATAGCATTGCGAATATCATCGCCCTAGTAAGGTTTTGGTAGATGTAGTGAACATAAAAGATCTTGCTATTTCTAACAAATGCCTATTTTTTCTTTCAGCGACTCCATTTTGTGCACTAGTGTAAGGACAATTAGTCTGATGGATTATCCCAGTGGATTCCAAATAGGCAAAATACATAAGTTACCCCCTGAATTATGGACGAAATCCCTGTTACACACTTTTTGCGGACGAAAATTACTTTACGCACTCAACCTTTCCAAAGTGTGCCTAATGCACACTACTTTGCCTACGTGGTCAGCGCGTGTTTTACCAACAAAATAAGGCGTGTGATGAAACAAAAATATATATCTGATGTTTTATTTAAACGAATCAGATCTAACAAAGTTTATCTAACGGTTCAAATTGATTTTCCTTTTTCTTTTCTTTCTTTTATTCCTTTTTCTTTTACTTTATTTTGTTCATTCTTCAACGAAACAAAAAGTTCTCCCATGTTTGTCTTCCACAATCCCCCCATATCCTAGACCGGCCTTTATTTGTTTTCTTGTGAAGAGTCCAATAATGAAGCTTGATGGCCTATGGAATTTCAAAGGGAGAGAGAGATAGTGTTTTTTGGAAGAGAGATCTTTTGGGTTTCTCCATATTAATGGAGATTGGCTGATGAGAAGGTGAATCTATGGTCGATGTTGTCTTCAATTAGTGCCGTCACTGTTGTCTGCAACTCTTTTTTAGTTCAGCCACCGCCTTGGCCACCAGCAGTAGTCTTCCTCTGCGCTCTATGGTGGTTCTTTCCATCCTTGATTTTTATGAAGAATAAAATGGAATTTAAAGATTTTATCAGAAAGATAATAAGTTCGACAATAAATGTGTAGGCCTTCTTACTTGAAGCAGTTAATCCTTATTATTATTATTATTATTATTATTATGGGATTCTTTTAGAGTGAAAGAAAAATAATTTTAATGGAGATGTGAGGTTAGAGATGATGCAGCGCTGGCAGCCATGGTGATGAATTTAATGAAGAAGATGGGATCTATTCATAATCTAAAGGTTTTTCCTTTTTTTAGTAAGTTAATGACACGTGTCACTATCTGATTGGAGCGTGAAATTACACATGTTTTGGAAAATTGGTCAAGAAAAAAGTAGTGTGTATTAGACACACTTCTAAAAGGTTGGATGTGTAAAAGGTTGCCCGTGGTCGAGAGGTGTGTAACGGGGATTTGGGTGCAAGGTCAATGGGTAAACTATGTATTTTGCCTTCCAAATAAGCACCGTATCTTTATCCATGTATTTGCTGCCATTGTTAGTTCTCAAGATTTTTTTTTTGGCATCAAGCTGAGTATAAATCATCCTATGAAATGATTGAAAAAAAAGAGAAAACTTCACTTGTGTCTTTTAACAAATATACCCAAGTCACCTAGTGCAACAATTAATGAAAGTAACAAACCATCGGCTACCGGACCAAAAAAAACAATCTGGGTAGGACCTCATCCCCATCACAGAACAAGACCATCGACTATTATGCTTGGCATATTCACACGCATCACCGAACAAAGATTCAAATTGAGTCATTCAAAACAAATCGGGATATAACTTCTTCAAACAAAGAATGATGAGTGTCCTAACCGTTTATGCTATTGTATTATTTCTTGGTTGACATCCTTACTTATCCCAAAAAAGGCTTGACTATAGTCTTGAATTCCATCTAATATATGCAAGTCATCGCTCAATCTACCATTGCCAATCTTTTTCCTTGTTTGAAGATCCTGAAAAATACAATGATCGAGAAAGAACTCGATTTCATAGTTTAGAGCTTTGGTGATGACACTAACAGATAAATGGTTGACAGGGAACTTAGGGACATGGAGCACGAATGATAGTTTAATATTAGGAGTACAAAGCTCCCAGGGCCTAGCTCAAGTGGCAAAGGGTGGTGGATTTGTGTCTTAGGTCACAGGTTCAAGCCCCCCCACCATGCAAAGCAAAGCCTGGTATTTAAGTGGAGAAGGGTAGCGGGGCCGGCCCATTATCCACCAAGTTTTGAAGGCTGTGGTTGGTCCAAAGGATCGGCCCCAGATGGATTTCTCAGTCATAAAAAAAATATTAGGAGTACAAACGACAGAACCTGTTCCATAGATAGGTGTTAAAGAACCATTGGCTATTTTGATATTATCTCATTGGAGACACTGAGAATAGTTCTTAATGCCTTTAGAAGAGCTGTTATGTGTCGATTTGTACCAGAATCAACAATACAAGGAATAAGAGCACCAAAGGCAATACTTGATTGCACATAATTGGATGTGGCAACATTAGCAAAGTGAAGTTTGGCTAGGAGGCGCTGGGAAGCTGAATTTCATCCGAAGACAAGATTTCTCCAGAAAACGTATCCTTAAATATCTTCATATTTCTGCCCAATTAGAAAAAATCTGAAGATAATTGCTGAAAAATAATCTATCCCGCCAGAAGTCAAATCTGTCTCAACGGAACATTAACTCCGGTGAACGAATAACTCAAAACTTGTAGGGATAGGTTTGGAATGTTCCAGCGATCCCAATAGAAAGAAAATTCCAAAAAAGAAAAATTGACTAGAAGAGGTTTGTGTTGCGGACAACCACCAAGAGAGAAAACTCGACCTCTTTGATAAAAACGGAACCTTAATGTTGCGAGGGAGATAACTTACCTTAAAAAGGCAACAATGACACTTATACTATGTACATTTTGAGAAGAAGAAAATGTTTCTTGTATTTCTGTGTGTGTTTACATCCCATGAGCAAGGTAATTTATACAAAGCTCCTAATGCCAATTAAGGAAATAAAATAAATCTACACAATCAACTATTAAATAAATAAAATCTCCTGAAGTCATGCTAATCAACAATTTCCTAAATATAATAAAATCTCATGAAATCATGCTAATGAAATCATGCTAATCAACAGAATCAGAGGTGAAGGGAAGTTTCCATTAGATCTAACACCAACACTTTCTTATGCATTTGATTGATCCTATAGATGTTGAAAATTTGGTAGGCAATATAGAATTGTTGGCTTCCACAATTCCTGTCCAAAGGCGATTCGTGTACAACTGAATCATGTTGGGTTGCTTTTGTTTTTTGATTTTCATTTTTTTTACTTCTTCTTTGGTATTCTTTCATAGTCTTTGAATTGTCTCTGATTTTTTGTTGTGATATTGTGCTATCATTCAGAAGGTGACTATGATAATATAATTTTTATCTCAGTTACTATCTAGTGAAATGGGTCCTACGGTTTCATTCAACATGAAAAGACCAGATGGAACATGGTATGGATATCGTGAGGTGGAAAAATTGGCAACCTTGGCAGGAATTCAACTGCGGGTAAGAGTTCAAAGGCCATATTGTCTATGAAGTATGACTTTTATTCAATTTACACTTGGGGATGATATGGTTGCTACTTTATACTCTTGAAACATATCCTCATAGCAGCTTGGTATTGCTGTTTCTGGTACAATGTCCTACTTTCATTTGTTACCTTTTGTCCATGTCAAGGTCGGGGACATTACATCCAAGAGGTGCCTTTTATGATTTATCATTCGTCTTCACATGTATCTGAATTCTTGCTGTGCTTTTTCTTTGTGAAGTTTGCTAGTTAAACTTCTGCTAGTTTGTTATTTGCTAGTTTGGTCCTTCAGATGTATGCGTCACTCTTTAATTGCCTTCACCACTGTTAGATGTGTGAACTGCTACATTTAGGGTTGGTTTTCATTGCTCAGTTATTGCCCTCCACAATACCTGCAGTCTTTTTTACTTTTTGGAATGAGCAGATAATCTCAATATGTAGTGGTAACTTTTGACTATAGAAGATCAAATAAGGGATGACTTGCATCCATACTAACATGATGAGGTTGCTGTGTCTTTGTTATGCTCAAGCTTGTAAAGTATAGAGACAATAGAGAAATCTCTCTTGTGTTGTATTCAAGAAATAACAAGTATATATACAAGTACATAGAGCCTTAACTATAGAAAGAATCAAAAAGGAAATCCTATAAATCTGTTGTGAATCCCTATAATTATGCTAGTTATGTATATTACATAAAATTATGTCTACATTCATTATCTAACACTCCCCCTCAAGCTGGAGCATAGATATTGATTATGCCCAGCTTGTTACAAAGGTAATCAACTCGAATTCCATTCAACGCCTTTGTGAACAAATCAGCCGGTTGCTCTCCTGTCTTCACGTAGCCAGTGGAGATCAAGTTCTCCTGAATCTTCTCACGAATAAAAGGCAGTCAACCTCAATATGCTTAGTTCTTTCATGATACGTCGGATTTGACGCAATATGGAGGGCAGGTTGATTGTCACACCAGAGTTTTGCTGGTATTGGATGCTCTAACCCAATTTCAGTCTAACAGATGATGTATCCACATAATCTCACATGTAGACTGTGACATAGCTCTATACTCGGATTCTGCACTAGATCGAGATACAACACTTTGCTTCTTACTCCTCCATGATACCAAGTTTCCTCCAACAAAGACACAATAACCTGTAGTAGATCTTCTATCAATTTTCGATCCACCGCAATCAGCATCTGCAAAACATTCAATACGAGTATGATTGTGATTGCTATATAATATGCCAAGTCCAGGAGCTCCTTTCAAGTAACACAAAATCTGTTCCAAAGCTGCCCAATGTTTGACCGTTGGTGCAGACATGAACTGGCTAACAACACTTACCGCAAAAGCAATATCTGGACGAGTCACAGTAAGGTAGTTTAATTTCCCAGCTAACCTCCTGTATCTCTTTGGATCGTCAAAAGGATCACCATCATCTTTCATTAGATGCACATTAGGAACCATTGGAGTACTGCAAGGTTTAGCTGCCAACTTTCCAGTTTCTTCAAGCAAGTCAAGAATGTACTTTCTCTCTGAGACAAAAGTATTCCCTTCTTGCTTTTATTTACTTCTACTCCGAAAAAGTATTTCAACTGGCCCAAGTCCATTGTATGAAACCTAGTATGCAGAAAAAACTTGAGGGAAGAAATCCCAGCATAGTCATTTCCTGTTCATCAACATATACAACGGGGAGAATAGTGCCAGCTACTGATTTCCGATAGAAGACTGAGTGATCGCACTTACTCATTTTCAACACGAACTCCTGAACTACCTCACTGAACTTGCCAAACCAAGCTCGTGGACTCTGCTTCAAGCCATAAAAGGACTTCTTCAAATGACAGACATTCCCATACTCCCCCTAAGCAACAAAACCGGGTGGTTGCTCCATATAAACTTCCTCCTGAAGATCACCATGAAGGAACGCATTCTTGATATCCAACTGATGTAAAGGCCAATTCTCGGACGCAACTAGAGAAATAAATAAACGGACAGAAGTGAGTTTGGCAACCGGGGAGAAGGTGTCAGAATAATCCACCCCATAAGTCTGAGCATACCCTTTCGCCACAAGTCTGGCCTTAAGTCTTGCCATAGAACCATCTGGATTAACTTTAACGTTAAAGACCCACTTGCATCCCACTGGTTTCTTTCCCTTTGGTAAATCTACCAAATCCCATGTGTGGTTATCCTCTAAAGCATGTATTTCCTCAAGCATTGCATCAGACCATCCAGGATGATTCAAAGCCTCTTTCACTGATTTGGGTACGGAGATGGAGTCTAGAGAAACAATCATAGATCTAGACGTAGAGGATAAATGGTCATAGGAAACAAAGTCAGCAACAGAATATGTCGATTTGCAAGTACGTGTACCTTTGCGAAGAGCAATAGGAAGATCAAGGTTATCTGGAGGATCAAGCAAAGAAGAATCAGATGAAGCAGGAACTGGTGCGGGACATGTATCATTTGTCTCTCGCCTCCGCGAATAAACTTGAACAATTGGAGGTCTTGCTGGAGCAGGTACTGAAGGCATAATAGTCGATTGGTGCTCAATAGAAGAACTGGGAGATCGAAGAGTATCATCTGATTGTTCTGTCAAAGTACGGGTAACCTGATATACTAGCCACTCATCTTCCTCCCCCTGGCTTGTAGAAATGGGAGGTGCATAGAAGAATGGTGTAGTCTCTAAAAATACCACATCAGTTGACACTAAATATTTGCCAAGCTCAGTAGAATAACATCGATACTCCTTCTGAAGGCGAGAATAGCCCAGGAAAACACACTTCACAGCCTTGGGATCCAATTTGGTAAGTCGAACATCTCGAACATAACATGTGCTTCCAAACACCTTAGGTTCCACCGGAAATAATGACTTATTCGGAAAAAAAACATTATAAGGCACATTACCATCGAGTACACTAGATGGCATGCGATTAATCAGAAAACAAGCCGTAGAAAACGCATCAGCCCAGAACTGTTTAGGAACCTTCATTTGGAACAAAAGTGCTCGAGCTGTCTCAAGTAGATGCCGATTCTTCCTCTCAGCAACTCCATTTTGCGAGGGTGTATCAACACATGAAGACTGATGTAATATACCATGTTGTCTCATGTAGGACTGAAATAACTCTGACATGTATACTTTAGCGTTATCACTCCTTAGAGTACGTACTGAAGCATTGAATTGAGTTTTGACTTCAGCACAAAAGGCAGAAAAATGAGTAAACACTTCAGAGCGGCTCTTCATAAAGTAAATCCAAGTCATTTGAGAAAAATCATCTATAAAAGTGACAAAATACTTGTGCCCAGTTTTAGAAACAATCGAACATGGTCCCCAAACATCAGAATGGACCAACTCAAAAGCTGACTCAGCTCGCGTATTAACCCTTGGACTTAACGAGATGTGATGGTGTTTTGCAAATCGGCATGACTCACAATCCAATGATGAAATATTCTGAAACTGAGGACAGAGCTTCTTTAACAAAGGCAAAGAGGGATGTCCAAGTCGACAATGTGCTTCAAAAGGAGACACGATGCGAGAGCATGCAATAGACCGTGGCTCCCATTCATCAAGAATGTAGAGATCACCAGAGATATATCCTTTACCAATAACCTTCATCGTCTTAAGATCTAAAAACAAACAATGATCGGGAAAGAATGCAACACAACAATTAAGGTCTTTGGTAATTTTACTAACAGAAATCAAGTTAAAGGCCAAGTTTGGTAGACTTAATACAAATGACAGGGTAATAGAGGAAGTTGGTTTAACAGTCCCAGATCCAACACTGCTACAAGTTGATCCATCAGCTACAGTAACCGGGGAGGGTGCTTTATGTGAGCGAAAGATAGAAAAAATATTTGGATTACCTGTCATGTGATTTGTAGCACCAGAATCGATCACCCATTTATTGGAAGAGGTGATAAGACATGTTTTGTCTCCTTAACTGATTTATGATATTGAAGGAATTTTAGAAACTTATCCGAAACCAAGATTGTTGGACTAGGAGTTGTTGCATTATTATTCTTTACCATCATTTTTTTTCCTTTCAATAACAAACTGATTAAACTAACAGAGGTCCCCGAAGCTAAAAGATACTCAAACAGATCCTGGTAGATACGAAATCAACAATCTATTGAACAGGATTCAACTTTAATAATCCACTCAACCAAATCAGAGAACCAAACGAATTTGTCCCCAACTCAAACAAAATTAGAGACCAATAAAGTTTCTGATAAGGAAAGATCCAACAAACAATATCAAGTCACTAATCGATCACCACAGTGAGTCAAAATTAAAGATTTAAGCTTCTCACACAGACAGCCTCGAAGAAAAATACCACAGAATTAAAGAAATCAAATAACCAATAAACCAAACTCAAACCTGACCAAACAAAGTGAGAATACGATCTGGTCTGAGGTTGTTCTTTGCCAAAATATGGTTCTATGATCAGAGAACCACCACAAGTCAACTGGAAATGTCAAAAAGACCTCAGATTAGCTTCCGGCCAAGGAATTTCCGGCAGCGGATTCGACTCAACTCCGGCGAGCAGTAGACCTGCTCTGATACCATCTAAAGTACAGAGACAATAGAGAAATCTCTCTTGTGTTATATTCAAGAAATAACAAGTATATATACAAGTACATAGAGCCTTAACTATGGAAAGAATCAAAAAGGAAATCCTATAAAATCTGTTGTGAATCCCTATAATTATGTTAGCTATGTATATTACATAAAATTATGTCTACATTCAGATTATGTCTACATTCATTATCTAACAAAGCTCTTGTCACAGAAATACCGTGTTATTTGCTTGTCAATGAACCGATAATTTCAGATTTCTTTTGTACATTTGGTTTTCTTCTCTAAGCTTTTTGATGTTAGTCCTCTTCCCAATTAAGGTTGCCCAGCTTTGGCCTCTGAAATGTTTAAGAGTAAAGTCTATATGGCATAACTTTGGTCAAGAAGTGTCTAAAACAAGAGGTTGAATGTGAAAAAATGGAGTAGGTCAGTGAAAAATGTAAGCTCAAGTTTGAAATAATAGAAAGTAATAACAAATCTTCTTAGCTGGAATTGTCAAAGAAATGGGTAAATTAATGAGAATGCTCATAAAGAATTGTCTATCTTAAAGGGATGGCGGATTATACATCACAACTGGTGAAATTGGTAATTGTATATCTCAGATATTTAAGCCTGTTATATGATATGAGTAAACTCTTGCTTCTTTTTCCTTGTGTTTTGTAGACAGGATGTTTTTGCAATCCTGGTGCTTGTGCTAAATATCTTGGTTTGTCACACTTGGACCTTCTTTCAAACATTGAGGTACGTGTTTCCTTTGCCCTATTTTATTTGTTGTATGGCTTCTGTTGCATGCAGAAAGTGATCACCAAAGGTAACATTCAATTATGATTTCATTTAGGCTGGGCATGTGTGCTGGGATGATCGTGATATTTTACATGGAAAACCAACTGGAGCTATCAGAGTATCTTTTGGGTACATGTCAACATTTGAAGATGTTATGGTAAGGGGCCCCACCACTCCCAACTCATCTCAAAATGAAAGGTGGTTCTATATATTTTTATTTTTTTATTTTTTGCAGTAGGATGTTGTCTCCTTGTACGGTCTTGGGTAGTGCTCACTTCACGAGCTAGATTTGAAGGTTGAGTTAGGCCAAGATCTATTTTCTGAACATGGTATCAAAGCCTCTAAGATTTTGGTAGACTCAAATAGCTTCTTCCACTGGAGAGTGGTGCCAGCTTTTTTCTTCTTCCTTTCGGTGTTTGGTGCCACTGCTCTCTTTGGCTGTTCTGGTGCCACTATCTCTCCTGCAACCAGCGCTGCTATTTTATACATCTAGTGGTGCCCTCTTTTTATGAATTTCTTGTCATTGTTCTACCAATTCAGGGTAAGCTGATATCTTAGAGATATGCAATACCACGTCTCTTTTCGGTGATTGAGAATAGATTTTTATCCGTGTAGTGCAAGAAACACCTTCTTTTCCTGTGCAATTATTCATGACGTTTAGGGTGGAAGATTTCAAATACCAGTTTTCCTTTTATTGATTGTGCACTATTCCAGCGGGATTTCGCCGTCAACTTTTATGTTACAACATAACTAAACTCAAGTTGGTTTTACTACTACGAGTTGAAGGTGCTTTCTTGTGTCTAGATTCATACATGTCTAGACTTATTGTGCTTGAAGATTTGAATAAGAAAAATCTTCTAAAATATGAAAGATAAATATATTTAGTTATGAAATAGTTTCTTACCTTATTAGCATAAAAATAGATTACCTATCTAATTGTACGTAATGTAAGACCTCCTATATAAGGAGCATATCTTGTATATTGTTGCTTAGTCAAGTCGATGAGAAGTTTTTCCTATTTGAACATGACATCAAAGCTATACAATTCCTATTCTTGGTTGACCCCTACACATATAAACATCATTATTAAGCTCTAGTCGTAAATATTCACACTAAAGTTAACAATATCGAGGCATAATGCAAGGCAAATTACATGCAAAAACATGGATTTTTAGCCAAACATCACTTAGTCAAGTCAATGAGAAGTTTTTCCTATTTGAACATGACATCAAAGCCAGACAATCCCTATTCTTGGTTTGCCCAACCCACTGTTATATTCTACATGCTCCAGCTGTCCGTACCGGGCATGCAGGTAAGGGGAGGGCAAGGGTGTTAGAATGTCCGACATTAGTTACTTAACCAAAAAAAATAAAGGTCCGACATTAGTTGAGGAAATGTGCTCTTGTCTTCTTGCATGGTAGTGGGCAATCCTCACTTCGTAAGCTAATTGAGCTAGGCCCAACATCTGTTTCCTCAAGAGAGAGAGTAAGGCTAAGAAATAGCTTAATGGTCACAAAGAGCAAGGGACAACTTCCGGATTTTTATTTTCAATCAGCTATTAGACGGGCAAGCTAAATCAAAAGGGATAAAGGACTACAACAAGATGAACTTTTTAGTTCAAGTTTCTGTCTGAAGAAAGAGCAACTTCTGGTCAAGAACTAGAGCAATCATTTGGATAGCTGGACTATATTGTTGTATTCCATCCCCATGGTTCCCATCACCACGAAGTATGGTCAAGAAAAAGCTAAATTGTTGAAAAACGGAAATGGTTATATCCTTTTCTTTTATTTTTAATTTTTATAATTTTTATAATTCCCTGTTCTGTTGTTTTGTTATAGATATTAGGTAGAAGTTTCAATTTCTATGAAGTTTCTGGTCATTGCCTCAATGGTTGATTGAGGAACTACTCTCTGCTCTGGATGTTCCTTTGGAAGCTAGTCTTTTCCCCTCCCTCATTTTCTTGCACTTGTCTTTGCAGAAGTTTGTCAACTTCGTGGAACATAATTTTGTAATATTATCATCTAATTGGTCTGCGTTTCATCCAAGCTCCATCTCTCCACCAGTTGAAGGTTAATTTTTTCACCCTTCTACTATTCGGCATGCATTAAATATATATGTTGATTTGGCTTCTTGTAGACCAGAAGTTGATTTAAGTGTGAGAGTTTGTCATTTTAATACCATAAAAGATAGTGTTTGGACTTGTTTTGTGAACCTATCCATGTCATTGACCAATTGCAGGAATTGGAAAAGCCGCTGCACGGCATTTCCTCACATCTATTACTGTCTATCCAATAAAGTCTTGCGCAGGATTTAGTGCGAATCAGTGGCCTCTAACATCTACTGGTAGCTATTCTACTGTATCTCATTGGATAATTGAGTTGGTTAATAACCATGCTATTACATATGGATTTGTCAAAGTTAGATATTGTCCGTATTAATTGCACATAGGAAATGTGCTCCTCCACATTTTCTTTAGAATATTAGTAATTTTGAATTTCATTTTGTCATTCTTACATGGTTATCCTTGTTTCTTTCACTATGAAATGCAGGGTTATTGTATGATCGTGAATGGATTCTCAAGAGCACAACTGGTGAAATTCTTACCCAAAAGAAGGTAGAATACTTTATAAGTCACGGCATGTGTATTGATGCCTGTTATCCATGTGCAAAACCATGGTGAAAATACCCTCCTCCACCTATTATAACTGGATTTAGGAAAGTGGAATTGTTGCCTATCATTTGATTTACCCATCCTTCAAATTGTCGTGTTCTTAACCTTGTTATTTCTCTAGTCAAGCCTGACAAATAATGACTCTTTTTCACAAAGTAACATGTAACTTCTTAACTTGGGTTGCGTGCATTAGAAATGACAGGGTGCGGATGGCCTGTAGGTTTTTTTCGAACCTCCCTATTGAATTTGTCTATTTTGTCTATTTCTTCT
The DNA here is from genome assembly GCA_026770625.1 of Nicotiana glauca. Lineage (NCBI taxonomy): Eukaryota > Viridiplantae > Streptophyta > Magnoliopsida > Solanales > Solanaceae > Nicotiana > Nicotiana glauca. Next base: position 126,766 of record MU678856.1, read on the forward strand.
TATTTGATTTATTCACAGTTCATAAAGTGTTAACTCCCTTGAATAACTCCTTGTTCTCTCTGAATGTCAAAATCCTATTTGCTCCCATGTTTCACTACTAACTTTCAAGTGTCTTGATTTCTCCACTCCATTTGTTAGCCAAAAAAAGGACAGCCCGGTGCACGAAGCATCCCGCATTCACGCAGGGTACAGGAAAGGGACGCGCCCCAAGGGGTGTGATGTAGGCAGCCTACCCTGATGCAAGCATCAATATTTGATTCCACGGCTCGTACCTGTGACCTATAGGTCACGTGGAGACAACTTTACCATTGCTCCAGGGCTCCCCTTCATTCATTTTTTAGCCAGTCAGCTCTAATTTGTTCTCTTGTTTTATTTTTCTTGAAAACGTTTCAAAATATAATTTATTTTCAGTTTTTAGCAATCTATATTCAACTTGAATAATTTGTAAGTGTCCATGCTCTCGATTGTGCTATGATCTACTTTAATATTTAAACACTTTATTTTGTAAGAGAAGCAAGTAACTACTGTAAGCTTGTATACTAGAATCAAAGATAATGAACGATTAGTCAATGTTTATTGACTATTGCAGCTTAACTATTATCCCTGATACAGGGTTGATTTCTTCTGCATCAACATCTAAGCCAGGTGTATTTGCATTCTAGGTTCCAGAAATGTGCTATATTACCACGCTGATTGATCTCAATTTGGGAAAACTGTTTGTAGAGTCACCTCATTGCAAGGACAAATTGCAGATTGAACTCAAATCCAACTCACTTGCCACTGGAAGAGATGAAATGGATGTCCAGAATCATAGGTTTGAGCTTCATCTTCACTTTTGCCTTTCTGTTATTTAAGGCGTGATAAAGTAGCTTTTTACATCTTGGTATCATTTAAGTAGTTTAGACAGAAATCATGTGAATCAGTTTTTAGCGCTTTATAACTCAACAGGGAGATTCCTATAGCAGTCAAAGAAATTTCAACAAGCCTTATGTACGTACGTATACAACTACATAGATACAATCTTATGTTTTTTAGATAATCGTGGTGTCCGAGCCAGCTTGCACGTATCTCGACTAATTCTGTGGGTACCTGTTAGCTCCCACCAGCACAAGTGCTTCCTACCCGCATAGGTATTGGGTAACTTTATAAGTCTGGAGCCAAAATATGGTCATCGAAAATTTGCAAAAGAACCAAAATTGGGTGTAAAAAAAAAAGGAACCTAATTAGGTATAGCGCATGGTATGCATACGCTATATGTGTTTGAGCTAATGTCCCGAGTTAATGGTGGCCGTGGCCTGATTGTTTAAAAAATATATTATATAGCGCATTAGGAACATGCGCTATACAAATATGCATTACGGGCAGTGGCCGGTTGAGACCTGGAGGATACATTGGCTTATAAATGATAATGGCTAGTTAGGTATTGAATCAAACCTTTACAGAAGAATTAAAAGAACATCGCACAATAGGTAGAATGCTTATAATTCTGCACAAAGTGAATCTAAGGAAACAGACTTTATCTTCATTGTCGAGATCTTTAAAAGAGAGTGATCAGAATAAAATCATTAAAGAAAAAAAACCAATATTTAATATAACATTCCCCATGGAGAAGGGACCCATTATTTCCAAAAATTAATCAATTATCAGCCGTTAATTTAATCATTCTTATTCTGATAATCTCTGTAATGTATAATTTTTTTCTTTTACAGTCACCAAGGTGGCTGTGCAGACTATATGTTGTACATGATGTTGATCATATTTAATTAAATTAATTAAGAAAAAAGTATTTCTTGTCCTATCCACTTGGATAAAAGGAACGTAAGACATCATATTTGAGTGCAATTATTGGAATTACAATAAGAATAGACCCATGAATGTTTTCCCTTTGGGTATCCTAGTGTTCCACATGCTGAAAGCTTCAGTTTTGTCACATTTGAAAGAGGTAACTGGAGTGAATTTCAACAAGAATAAATAAATAAAAAAGTATTTCCTGTATTTTAATGCTCTAACCCCACCAAAAGAAACTTTGATGTTGTCTATGGTGTATTTTAAGTGCAAGTAACATTTAATTAAATCATGTTGGTTAATACAGGACATAGTATAAATATTTTTAGTTCTAGGAAAGAATTGAAATCGAAATTTGTCTTAGGTCGTTATCAAAACATGCTCAGTAGTTTGTTCTCTTTCTCCCAAATGGATATTGAAAATGTTGGTTTATGTTTAGTCAACAATGGCATGCTAAAAATGTTGGTTTATGTTTAGTCAACAATGGCATGCCAATTGGAAGAGTTGGTGGAAAGAGTTGGCATGAATGCTAGGAGGAAACTTCCTCCTTTGATGTCACTCATGACATCAAGAGGAGGTAGTTTGATGTCACCAATGACATCAAGAGGAGGTCCTTACCTCTATAAATAGATGCACTCTTTCATTTGTAGAAACCATCCCAAAAACAATACAATATATTGTAGTGAGTAGAGAGTTAAGAGAGAAATTCTCTTAAGTGTAATTGGGAAATCTCCCCTTCCTTTGTAAATAATAGAAAGGCAATTGTTCTCTGGTGGACGTAGGATTATTTTGATCCGAACCACGTTAAATCTTGTGTTCTTTCTTTTACGTTTCCGCTAACAATTGGTATCAGAGCGACAGGATTCATAACGATCCAAGGAGGAAGAACAAGCAAAGATGAGTTCCATGAAGTTTGAAATTGATAGATTCAGTGGACGCAACAACTTCAATATCTGGAAGATCCAGATGATGGCGTTACTGCGGAGGGAAGGTTCAATCCATGCTATTGACGGAAAGTATCCTAAGGATACATCAGCTCCCGACATGGAGAAGATTGAAGGGGATGCATTGAGTGCAATCCAACTATCCCTTGCACCTAACGTGCTTTGTGAAGTGAGTACAGGTACCGAAGAGACGGCCAAACAGTTATGGGAAAAGCTAGAAGGGCTATACCAAGACCGATCAGTGACAACAAGGATGTTGTTACAACGGCGTCTTCACACATTTAAGATGGGGTCAGGTACTTCACTACAAGATCATTTAGATGCGTTCAATAAACTTGTCATGGACTTACAGATTGCAGGAATTAAAAGGGAGGAGGAGACGCTTGCATGTGCTTTGCTATTTTCATTGACTTCAGGATATCGTGATATTGAGAATTCAATGATGTATAGCAAGGAGCCTATCAAGCTTGAGCAAGTGCGGCAGGCACTTAACTCTAGTGATGTGCGGAGGCACATCGAAGGAGACAGAGATGACCAGGCAAGTGGGCTCTTTGTGAGAGGCCGGACTAGCCAACAGGGAAAGAGCAAATCAAAGTACAGATCAAAGTCTCGTGTGAACAAGAAGAATACAGAGTGTTGGGGTTGTGGCAAGAAGGGGCACTTTGAACGAGATTGCCCAATGTCAAAGTCCAAGGAAAAGGCGAGTGCATCTACAGTTGAACAGGTACATGATTTTGATAACGATTATGTACTAACAACATCGTGTAATAATAGTAATTATGGAAACAAATGGGTGTTAGACTCTGCTTGTACTCTGCATATGACGTTCCGAAAAGACTGGTTTAGCAGCTATGAGAAAAGTGGAGGAACCGTAGTAATGGGCAATAATGCAACTTGTGCAATAGTTGGCATTGGCTCAGTTTGAGTTCGCTGCCATGATGGAGTCGTGAGGACTATTACACAAGTCCGTCATGTTCCTGATCTGAAGAAGAATTTGATCTCCTTGGGTACTCTGGATGAACAAGGCTACAGGTACATGAGCGAAGCAGGAACTATGAAGGTGACTAAAGGTTCTTTAGTCATGCTGAAAGGCAAGCTGGAGAACGGCCTTTACACATTGGCCGGAAGCACCATTGTTGGCTCTGCAAATGCATCTACAGTGCAGTTATCTAATGATGACAAGGCAAGACTATGGCACATGAGACTGGGTCATATGAGCGCACGTGGACTGGAGATGTTGAGCAATCGTAACCTTTTGGAAGGTGAGAAGATCAGCACACTTGACTTCTGTGAGCACTGTGTTCTAGGGAAGCAGAAGAAGGTCAGCTTCAGCACTGGCAAACACAAGACAAGAGGAGTGCTAGACTACATCCATTCAGATTTATGGGGTCCCTCTAAACTTCCATCGAAGGGCGGAAAGAGGTATCTTCTCACTTTTATTGATGATTTCTCACGAAAGGTTTGGGTGCATTTTTTGAAGGCAAAAAGTGATGCTTTTGAAGCATTTAAAGAGTGGAAGATTTTGGTTGAAAATCAAATGGAGCGAAAAATCAAGTATCTTCGCACAGACAATGGCTTGGAGTTTTGCAATGAAGAGTTTAACGAATTATGCAAGGTTCATGGGATCTCAAGACATAGGACTGTCAGGCATACCCCACAGCAGAATGGAGTTGCCGAGAGAATGAACAGAACTCTTCTTGAAAAGGCTCGTTGTATGCTCATACAAGCCAAAATGTCCAAAGTATTTTGGGCTGAAGCAGTTCACACTGCTGCTCATATTGTCAATCGATCTCCAGCATCGGCAATTGACTTTAAGACTCCGAATGAGGTATGGTCAGGTGAACCCTCTAACTATTCATACTTACGAGTATTTGGGTGTCCAGCTTATTATCACGTTAATGAAGGAAAGCTTGAACCAAGGGCTAAGAAGGCCATATTCGTAGGGTATGTGGATGGAGTAAAAGGGTACAAACTTTGGTGTTTGTCTTTACTCAAATTTATAGTTAGTAGAGATGTCACCTTCGATGAATCCTCTATACTTGATCCCCGTAAAGTTTTCGTGGAGTTTTCAGGAAACAAGAACAACGAGCAGGTGGAGCCTCCGGTGGAGCTTGCCAAGGAAAAGGATCAAGAGACTCAGGTTAAAGATGAGTCAGAAGATGTAGACCCTGAAGAACTTGCTGTCAATGAACCATACACAATTGCGAAGGGGAGGGAGAAGAGGCAGACACGAGAACCGGAACGCCTTATAAATCAAGCAAACTTGATTGCATATGCGTTCGTAGCTGCACAAGAAGAGATTAAGGATCTGGAGCCCTCCTCGTATATTGAAGCAACTTCTTGCAAGGATGCTGCACAATGGCGGTTAGCCATGACGGAAGAGATGGAGTCTCTTCACAAGAATCAGACATGGGTCTTAGTGAAAAGACAAAAGGGGAAGAGGACAGTTGGATGCAAGTGGATCTACAGAAAGAAAGAGGGAATTCCTGAAGTGGAAGATGCTAGGTTTAAGGCGAGATTGGTTGCAAAAGGTTTCAGTCAGAAGGAGGGAATTGACTACAATGAAATTTTCTCTCCAGTCGTGAAACATAGCTCAATTCGCGTGCTACTAGCATTGGTTGCACAATTTGACTTGGAGCTTCAACAGCTTGATGTCAAAACTGCTTTCTTACACGGTGATCTAGAAGAGACAATCTATATGGATCAGCCTGAAGGTTTCCTAGCTGAGGGAAAAGAAGATCACGTATGCCAACTAAAGAAGTCTTTGTATGGTTTGAAGCAATCCCCTAGACAGTGGTACAAAAGGTTTGATGCATTCATGACTACACATGAATTCTCAAGGAGTGCATTTGATAGCTGTGTGTATCACAAGAAGATGTCTGGTAACTCAATGATTTATTTATTATTGTATGTTGATGATATGCTTATTGCTGCTAACAACATTACAGAGATAAATGTTTTGAAGAAACTGTTGAGTAAGGAATTTGACATGAAGGATTTAGGAGCTGCAAAGAAAATCCTTGGTATGGAGATTTCAAGAGAAGACGGTGTTGTACATCTTTCTCAGAAGAGGTATATTGAAAGGATTCTCGAGAGATTCAATATGCATACGTGCAAGCCTGTAAGTACACCATTAGCTCCTCATTTTAAACTTTCAGAGTTACAAATGCCTCAGTCCAAGGATGAGGTGGAGCATATGTCAAAGATTCCTTATGCCAGTGCAGTTGGTAGCATTATGTATGCTATGGTATGCACAAGTCCAGATATTGCTCAATCTGTAAGTGTGGTAAGTAGATACATGTCCAGCCCAGGAAAGAGGCACTAGGAAGCTG
>MU678857.1:7952-33904 GCA_026770625.1 Nicotiana glauca
TTGAAGTTAAAAATTGAAATACTTGCGTGACGTTTGTTCGTGGTAACATCGGAATTGCGTAATCAAGTGCTCAATTTATTGTCGAATTCGGTGCACTCCCTCCAACTCTTTCTCTTATTTAATTTTTTAATTGCATATTTAATTTTAGCTTATACTTTAATTTTTACAATATGTTTAATGATACTAAAAGAGTGTGTAAAAGAGTTACTGATAGGGAAAATAAAAAAAGAGGTAGTCCTTGAGCATTTGGTAGTAATAGTAATAACCCATTATCATTTACACATGTTTCCGAATCATCGCCTAATGATAATGTAGATATAGATTATGAACAATTACAAGAAGATTTTGGAATAGAAGATAATAAAATAGGAATGGAAGATGAGATACCAGCTACACCTACTAGTATTGGAGTTGGTAGTATTGGGGTTGCTACAAGGGGTGGTGGTCGTGGCACTAGTAGTAGACCACCTGTGGCCCCGACTACTAATCGTAGAAAAAGAAGTAAGGTTTGAAATTTTTTAGAAATAATAGAAGGTACTGATAGAGTTAAATGCAAACTTTGTAAAGGTGATTTTAAACATTTAATTGGAGGAAATTTAGGGGGGGCTGAGACGCTTAGTAGACATATGAGATTTGAGCATCCCATAGAATGGGGCGCTGATGGTGATGGAAATCAAATAACTATTAACCCTACTACTGGAGGTCTAGTGAAATATGATAAAATGAAGGATCGTGAGGAGTTAGCCAAAAATATTTGCTTTGGGTTGTCTACCTTTTTCTTTTGCTTCTTTATCATATCTTATTATGTATATTCAAAGAATTTACAATCTTTTATTTAAAGGTATCCCTAGAAGTACTTGTAGAGCTGATATCTTTAGACTTCATGGACAATATCAAACATACATACGTTATTTGTTTAGCCACCTTTCTTGTAGAGTTTCTCTAACTTCTGATATTGGCCATGCTGTTAATGGAAATAATTATTTGACAATTACATGTCATTGGATAGATGATACTATTTGTATGCAAAAATGTATTATCGCTTTTAGATATGATGAAGATCAGAGTCATACTGCTGCGTTTATAAGTAATACTATTTGTGAAGTAGTTGGATTTTATAATCTGCGTTTATAAGCAATAGGGCGCCCCTTTTTAACCTGTTGCCGCTTTATCTTTTTGTTTGCATCCATGCCCACTTTTTAAAAAACTTCAGCTTCCCTTTATAAATGAGAAACTTCAGCTCTAGAGCTGAAGTTTCTGGGTTAGTAAACAAAAACTTTAGCTCTAGAGCTGAAGTTTTTATTTTATAACTGGAAAACTTCAGCTCTAGTTGTAAAGTTTTTATTTTATAACTTGAAAACTTTAGCTCTAGAGCTTAAGTTTCCTGGTTACTAAACAAAAAATTCAGCTCTAGAGCTGAAGTTTTTATTTTATAACTGGAAAACTTCAGCTCTAGAACTTAAGTTTTTATTTTATAACTTGAAAACTTCAGCTCTAGAGCTGAAGTTTCCGGGTTACTAAACAAAAACTTCAGCTCTAGCGCTAAAGTTTGCCAATTATAAAATAAAAACTTCGTCTTTAGAGCTGAAGTTTTCCAGTTAAAAAATAAAAACTTCAGCTTTAGAGCTGAAGTTTTCCAGTTAAAAAATAAAAACTTCAGCTTTAGAGCTGAAGTTTTCCAGTTAAAAAATAAAAACTTCAGCTTTAGAGCTGAAGTTTTCCAGTTAAAAAATAAAAACTTCAGCTTTAGAGCTGAAGTTTTCCAGTTAAAAAATAAAAACTTCAGCTTTAGAGCTGAAGTTTTCCAGTTAAAAAATAAAAACTTCAGCTTTAGAGCTGAAGTTTTCCAGTTAAAAAATAAAAACTTCAGCTTTAGAGCTGAAGTTTTTATTTTATAACTTGAAAACTTCAGCTCTAGAGCTGAAGTTTCCGGGTTACTAAACAAAAACTTCAGCTCTAAAGATGAAGTTTTTATTTTATAATTGGCAAACTTTAGCTCTAGAGCTGAAGTTTACCGGTTACTAAACAAAAACTTATAAAACTTCGCGAGTTACAAAACAAAAACTTCAGGTCCGACTACTAAAATGCTGAAGTTTTGTATAATTGCCTTTGCTACTTCAGCCCCGTGTGCGGAAATTATATGAAAAAGCGGGTACGCTTGCAATTTTTTTGCAAAGCGGGCACAAGTTAAAATGTGGTACAAAAAGCGGATATAGAAACTCGTAACCCACGGTTCAATTTTTATCCGGATGAATCCGAACCCGTTAAGAACCAACCCGGAACCAGCCCGGACCGTAACCCGTACATGTCCAAAAAAATAGGCGGCCCAGCCCACCTGTTAAACACCCATAGCGTACGCACTACCCTTCCCAGACCCCACTAAGTGGGATTATACTGGATTGTTGTTGTTGTTGTTGTTGTGTTGAACTTCTAAAGTGACCAATAAATCGAGACAATTATTTTTAGTAACCATGACCGACAATATGAGACGGAGGAAGTAAAGAACTTGCTATAATAGGTAAAAATACATTGATTATGTAAAACTTTTTTTTACATTTATTCGTGTATATACCTTTAATGATGCATTTTTGTAATGATAGAACTTACATGGGTACGGGCTAACACAATTGGTGATTTTCTTCCTATCTATCTAAATTATGGTGGACATAGTTGCTTGATACCTGTGCTGATGAAAAATAACAGTAAAAATAGCACGAATTAGCCAATTTTCGAACTGGTCATTCAAAAATAGTCAGCATTTGCAAAGTCATTAAAAAATAGCCACTACTTTACTGCAACAGAGACCAGTCCAGCATAATATACTGGATATCGGTGCACCTGTGTATGAACTTCCAGCATATTATGCTGAAACTCCAACACGCGAAAAATTCAAGCATAATATATGGAGATTGGAACACATGTTTATAAACTTCCAACATATTATGTTGGACCGATATATTATACTAGAACTCCAGTATATTATGCTAAGGTATTTTCCGGATTTTGAACATTATTTTCGTTCAGATTTATCTTTACATGAAAAGTGACTAAATTTCAATTACTTTTGAAACTGTGACTATTTTTGAACGATCATCTGTAAATTTGACTATTTTTGAATTTTTTCCAAAATAACATATACCCCGTAGAATAGTCCAAATGAGCCCAAGGTAGCCCGAAGACAAAGAAAAAGTTCAGGTGGTAGCAGAGTTGATTGCAACAACCATAGAGCTGGGATTAACATAGCTACAATTCAACTAAGAGCCATGAGATATTTGAACAGAAATTTCAAGGATGATATACAACAGAATGCTAAGACTTTATCGTCGTACTTCTATACATATACTTACATAGGTATTCTAGTTGGGAAGAACTTTAAACTCATCAAGGGTTTTGGTGAACAAAACTATCTTCCATTTTAGCCACATTTAGAAGCTAATGGTTGAAACTCCTATAGAAACATGTTCACAGCATGGCATGTACCATACCTAATATCATGTGAATACTTCATTAGTCTTACACATCCGTGTCCAACGAGTGTGATAAGGGCGTGGATATTTCACGTGGATTCGTCAAAATATACTAAAAATTAACAAAAGAACTTGATATATGACCCTTCCTCAGACCCTTCCTCGGACCCTTCGCATAGAGGGAATTAGTGCACCGGGCTGTCCTTTTTATACCCGTACCGGATACTTCCACAAGCACAACTGTACCAGATACATATCCACAAACCAGTCCGAGCAACATAGCTGGACACTGCACCCCCACTTATACACCAGTGTGACCAAGATAATATCTGAGAATTCCTCTGCCTATATACTTCTACGGCTATACATCACAAAGTACCCGGCGTGAAGTTATTAATGTAGCAAATTAACACAACTTTGCTGCCAGGACAATGATCTTCAATTGCATCTAGGGCAATATATTGAAGTGAAAAAGCCATGAGATGACAAAGGCAAAAACCATGGATGCAAGTAGGAAATTCATGACACGGCGTCCATGCCAGAAGACTCGGGTTTCAGAAAGGCCTACAGGTGCTGCAACAGTGGCAACTGTGGCGTTATTGGCTTCATTTGTCTGCTCTCCAGCAATGTTCAGTGCATTGGCACCACAGATTTCACAAATTCTGAATCATACACATGTAAGGAATTAGCATATGAAACAAACTATTGTACATACAAGGGCAAATGTTTGCATATCAGATCACACATTTTCATGTTGGCTCACAAATGAATTACAGTTTACATCAGATAGGACATAAGCAACTAGAGGAGATCAGTAAGAAATTGTCTATATAGTGAAATCCTGCATAAGCAAATGCAAGAAATTAAGTAGATAAACAGAAGTAATAAATGAAACAATATGTGAGAAAAGAACATTCGACAAATTTAAAGGCCCTTAAAAAACTAAGACTAGAAACTTTTCCATTTTCTGAAGGAAACATGTGATGAGTAATGGTTTCCATAGATAATTCAATCGGCTCCTAGTACAGAAGTGAACTCTAATTGATACCACATGACAACAAAAAGAGCAAAAGAAAAACGACATGAAACGTTAATAATGGTGGACGAGCAAGGCAGAAACTATTTGACATAGAGTCAAACATCAGCAAAATGCATCAATCCGTTCAATATAGGAAGATGGAGGCAGATGTCTGAGCTGATATTCTCTGATGATGCCTTAAATTATTAGAAAATGACAGAAGTAACAGCTTAAATTCAGCTTCCTTCAGTAAATTTTCCAGCACATAGTAGTACTAATCAAGGATTCTGCGTACTGAAGAACCAAATGTTACAAATATAACAACAATTGCTATTGATGCCTGGTATGCAGAAGAATTCCGAACATAATCTTTCTTGGCAGGAGAACAAAGATTCGAGAAATTATGTGCTTCTATCACTATTAGCAGATACCACGAAGAAAACAGAATCTAGGTGCTCAAATAAAGAGAGGATTATACCAGACCACGATCGAACAATTAAATGACCATTCACAAACTTATCCTGAACTGAAACAAACCACGCCACTGTTACCTTGCAGTTTCAGGTTCGTGAACTGTAATGTTATTGGATATCTCTATGGATGCACCATAGGTGGAGGAACTACTGAGAGCGTTAGAAAATGAAAGAGAGGATGGTCGACTTGTGGTTCACATACAACAACAACAACAACTCAGTAATCCCACTTAGTGGGGTCTGGGGAGGGTAGTGTGTACGCAGACCTTACCACTACCCTGGGATAAAGGCTCCCTCCTAAACACCATGTAATGCAACCGAAACACAAACTAAAAGTAAGGAGCTACAAAATGGGAGGGGGATTGATTATTGAGAGAGAGTTAATGAGTTATAGTACTAACGTGTTTCCTTTGGTTTTGAACCAAGTCTCAGCACACTGTTTATGAGCAGCACCTAAGTCACCTTTGCAACAACATCCCAATTCAATAGCCATCCCTATAGAATGCTCTTGTACTTGATCTCCACCACTACTACTAATGCCACCACTTTTCAACAAACTCAAATGACAAATCCTACAATCCCTCTCTTCTTTATTTTGCAATTTCAACAACTCCAATTCACCACTCTCCAAATCAATCTCCTCATCTGAGAAAGATCCTCTTTTTTGCTTGTTGTCCCTCTGTGGCTCACAATTTACCAAAATAACCTCACTTTCACCAGCCATAGAGCCTAAAGGTGAGTGCCAAGACTGATCAGAGTCTGAATCAGTGAAGTTGAGACTCCCATCTGTAGTTGTTGTCTCACTGCTTGCCGCCATTGACGGCCGCCGGCGACGTCTACGGCGGCGGTGACGACGGGAACTACCATTCCGGATACTCCCATTTCTCTCTATGTCAGCATTATTAGCTTCAAAAGTTGACATTTTTTAACCCCAAAAAAAACTGTCTTTTTGCTCAGAGGTTGAGAAAAAAGATGGAGTAGTTTAAGAATTTAAGGAAATTCATCAAAATTCAGGATGAGAAGAGTTAGCAGTTGAAAATTTTCAGTACCCTTTTCCCAAAAAAAAAGTATTTCATTGAAGAAAGGACTGTTTTTGAGTATTCAAGAAATTCTTTTGCAGCTCAAAGATTGACAGAAAAAGATGGATAAGTTTGAAGCATTTAGAGAAGAATGACTGTTTATTAGTATTCAAGAAACTGTTTCTCAGATCACAGGTTGTAGAAAAGATGTTGCAATTGAAGAATTTTTAAAGGAGTTGATAAAAGATGATGATGAGAAGCGTGAGGGAAAGAAATGAAGATAGTTTATGAGTATGTTGGGGTTTTTAGTGCTTTAACGATTTGCTTCTCTTTGCTTTCCCAAAGTGGATGAGTAATTGTTAGGGGTGTCAAAATGAACGAGTTCCATTGAATTTGGGCTGTGAGGATGGGCTAGCTCAATGAATAATTCATTGTCAAATTTAGATGGGCTAAAAAAAGTGGCATAGCCCAATCTACCCAATTTGACCCAAATTGCCGCCCCTAGATTAATTGTGACAAACGGACATGTATTTGAGTGTCAGTTTACAGAAGAGATGAAAATGGAGTAGATACAGTTTCCTTTTTTCTGTGGTGCACAAGGGACAGAATGACAGGGAGGACGCCAAAAGTTTCTACTCAGTCTTAGGAACATAAATTTTATTTGTTTGTCTAATTTTTCTTAGGCATCAATTAGTATGATGGATAAGAAAAAAAGTAAAAAATTAATACCGTCTTATTGCTTTTTGATTTCTTATTTTGAGATAAGTTATCCCAGCATTAAAAATAGTATCGGAATAAATTATATCTATCAGAGGGTGGAATCGTAATCCCAGAATTAAGATCCCTTGATAAAGCAGTAAAATTAATAATTTTAAAATTAATACAACAGATATCAAACAGTCAATAACTAATTTCAACATAACTTGTCTTCAAACCAAACGACTTTTAGAGTTTGACTAATATGACTGTTTAAAGAGTTTTATATTATCAAGTCATATTTATCTATTGTAGCAAGTAATTTGTAATCTGCCTTATTCTAAAGATTATAAATTTACTTTTTATGGAGAATTATGTGTAAACATTATTTGGCTAATCTAATAATGTATACAAGTTAAACTCTTTTTCTTACTAGTATTTTGTTAAGTCATTTGTCAAATTTAGTTATTACCATTTAGGGATGTGATTATATCGATGAAATTTCTCCGCCTATAAAGGTGTTTCGAATAAACTTTGAAAATGAAAAAACTCTTGATAAGAAGCGATTCTCCCTTTAATGGGTCATATATGATGCGACTCTGAATTATTCGAGTCGATAGGTTCCGAATAACACCTAAGTATATAAAACAATACAAGTAATTATTGATAGGATTCAGGAGTTGCTTCTCTATTTTGTATGATATACTTTTATTTTTAGTGTGTTTGAAGAGGAATGTTTTTTTTTTACTTTTAGAAATAATTTAACTTTAAACTTCTTATTTTATTTTTAATATTGTCGTTTAACTAGTGCATTATTATCTCGAGAAAGTGATGATACTTGGATAAGTAAATTTTTTGCTTTTCTTTTTTGGAATTTTGTTATGGTTATAGAAAACTTTTGTTCATGTGGCTACTATCTTAAGAAGCAAAAAGTGTAATGTGAATTGCACATTATCACGTTGTACACTATTTCCAACCTCCTTTTTTGAAATTTATCCCTTTTCTTTTTTCTGTATTCAGTAGATAGTGCATATTCATTCGAACCAATATATTCGATACACATATACATATATATTAAAAAAGGCCAAATAAATAACTGGGCCCTTAAATTTATCTTTTTTGTTACTTGGGCACTTAAACATAGAGTTGTTCCTATCAGACCCTTCAACTAAATCACATATGTGCCAATTAGACACTTTGTAGACCATTTGAGAAAATTTTTTATAAAAATTATTGGATATGTAATTAGCTGCAGTTGTATATTTGATAGCTTTTAAGGCTTTCTTCTTTGATTATGAAATAGCTGCATTTGTATATTTGACAGCTTTGCTCTTTTACTGAAGTACTATTTTTGTTAAAAGTTGTTAATGCCAAAATGCAACTTCTATCAATGGCCAGTACTACTCATAACGAAAAACAAGGATGAGAGAATACATGCAGGCAGAAGATTACAAGCTATGGGATATAATCATTTATAGTCTACTGCCAACACTGAAGAAACATGATGAACATGAGGATATTCCAAAGACAAGAGCTGAGTGCAATGCTGCGAACTTGAAGAAGTGGGAGAAAAATGCTAAAGCCAAGAAATGGCTTATATGTGGACTTGGTCAACAATTCAAAAGCTCTTTCGATTACTTAGGATAATAACTGAATTAAACCAAATAAAGTAACGCAAAGATAATCACCAGCATATTCCTTGTTCGATTAAATAAACTAGTGAATAAAGTTGCAACGATTCAAAGCTCCATAACAAATTCAAGCAAAGAACTAGAGTTAGAATTCACAAATATTTATCAAAATACCATATCCGTCAAATTTTAAGTGAAACTTATCCATAATCATGAAAGAAGTCATCAAAAATATAATTAAAGAGTAAGAAAGCATCAATCTAACGTTACAATCTAAACTCCCGTATTGAATTGATCGAGAGATTATGAAATCCTATATCTTGTAGCCTCCAATACGCTCCCCAAAGCTTCCAAGGTCAAAAGTCCCTTCAAAAATATTTTTTGGTGGTATATTTATACCATGTAGGAATGGTCCCGAATGGAACTACCTTTTCCAAGACGAAATAGGAAAAATACTCTGAGAATTTTGTACACGCCCGTCGCACCATGTGCCACCCCATGCAAAGCGCTGGTGGAGAAGTTCAGAGGGTGGAATCTGACAGGCAACATCAAAGTTACGCTGCTGCGTCGCCCCATGCGGCACGGCGGTGTATTTTTACATAGTATTTTTGTTTCTTCGATTTTTAATATCCAGATACGGTCTTCGATCCCCGAACGTGATCCTAATTTAATTCCTTAGGATTTTACATAGACTTCAAAGCTCCACATTATTCGATTTAGTTCCAAATTATCTTTTTAACCCTGAATCACTTCCTGCAAGATATTAAATACACAATAAGTGCAATTCACTATCATTTAAGCTCAAACACAAGTAAAATGCAGTAATTGGAGCTCAAACTACGTCTAAAACATGGGATTCTAGCCTACCACCAATACCCCACACTTAAATCATTGCTCGTTCTCGAGCAATTAAATTGCACTTCACATAGAAATGACCTTCTTATCAGATAACTTCCCTAACTCATCATTCTATGAATATTTAAAATAGACTAAGCAAATCATAACATACTAGCCTCAAGACTCGACCCAAAAGCTCCATGTATTTTTCTCAACCTGCTCACTTACTCTAACATAGATGTCAAAGACTTTACCTTACCTTCGTAAATCATGTGCCCTCACACCAAAGATATAGAGTAGTTCCACACACAATAAAATTCAAGAACACATAAGAACTCAAGATAGAAAGAATTCACTCACTCCTATAATTAAAATTTATGTGCCACAGAAGATGTACAATATGCTTGCCCATTGTGTCGTACTCTACTAATTTGAGCTCATTCAGTAAAGGATTAAGTATGACTTAATGGGCTGTAATGTAGGATGCGGGACGGGTTGGATACATTTGGATATAATGACTACACCTCTCTGAGCACTTTAATACATACAATTTTACAATAGTGGAGGAAGAAAGTGAAGAAGAGGATATGGATGAAGAAAATGATAAAATGGTAAAATTCTACTAAAGAACTATTTTAAAAGGAAGGCCTGTAAAGTGATTTAAGGAAAAAGGTATGGTTGGAAAAACTGGATATATAAGGATGGAATGACGTGGTCCTTCAGTTGGAAGGAAGGTCATCCAGGGCTAAAATTATTGAACTCTTTGCAAGTTGTGAGATTGACAATGGGAAGGTAAACAGTAAAGTGAAATGAGTGAAGGTAAGCTTTGATGACAAGGATCTTGGGGAGATTCTAAGTATACTTGTTGAGGGGTATAATGGCTATAAAAATTTGAATTGGCCCAGTCTAGAAAATCTTCCTACCTCATTGGCCATTACCAGGAAGTTTGCTGACAGGGAGTTGGAGCAAGAACCCAGGGTTGTATACAAGAGTGAACTAGGACTTGGAGCAAGAACACATGGTTGTATACAAGAGTGAGGTGAAGTTTACTCACAAAGTGCTCTTTGAATTTGTGAACAAGGTGGTTCTGCCCATGCAGGAAAGAAGGCACAGTGCTACCTTCATGGACCTGGTCATAATCCATCTCTTTCATAGGGTTTTTTGTGGCAGCAAGACTCATGACATTTTTATGGATTTATCCTAACTGATGTGCTTGACTACTTCAAGGTTCTCCTCAAGAAATGGGATGTTAGCACAAGTAAAGATTACTTTAGGGACGACTTTTTGATTGATTGTGACTACCAAATCCAAAATACACCCAAAGAACCTAGTTCACCTAAGAGGGTACCTAAAAATATCAATGACGAAGCTAATGTGTATTGTCACGACCATTTTCATAACAGGTCATGATGGCGTCCAACACCATTGTCGGGCAAGCCAACGCGGAAAAGTACTAACTAAACTTTCATTTACCTTTACCCCTAACTAGTGGAATAATTCTTTAAGTTGAAATAAAATCAGAAATAATTAATAAAATCATGATAATCATACAACCCCAAAATAATATAGTCTACTAATGTGTGTGCCAGGACCCAGTGTCACAAGCTGTGGGCAACTAGTAGAATATACAAAAGAATCACACTATCCTACTGTCCGAAGCGGAGTAGATAGCAAAAGAAACTACATAAGAAAGACTTCTTTAGGCTGCGGAATGACATTGAAGGGAAGCAGCTCACCGTAGAAGTCTCAAGTCCGCTCAGAGATACGCACTAGACTGGTAGCCAGATACACTTGCCTCAGACCCTATAGTATGAGTACATAAATAATATATACCCAGTAAGTATCCCGTCTAATCTCCAAGAAGCAGAGACGAGAGGTCGACTTGACACTTACTAGGGTCAAACAATATGAGAAGAATCTATAAATAGCATGGATAGCACAAGTTATTAGCTTTTAAAAAAAATCATAAAATAACAGCTCCTTCCCAAGTATTGTCATTGATATTCATCTATATTCCAAACATATATAAACTTCAGTCCTCAGAGAAATGCCAAGCAAAACATGGGCAAGTAACACTGTGGGAGGTACGACCCGATCCAACATAAAAATAAATTGTGCATTGACGAGGGTCGAACGACTCGAACCATAGATGCATCTATTACCCCGCTCGTGAATCATCCATGCGACGCGGTCAAATATAAATAAACTCTTCAACAAGCAAACAATAATATATATATCTAAGGAGTACTTATTCACAAGAATACTCAATATTCTCTTTTAAAAGACCAAACAGGATGGGTTCCTTCACTAGTCTCATTTACCTTAATCAAAATAGCTTATACGAATCCGAATTTATCATCAAATTACAAGAATATCACGTAGAGCATGCTTATGGGTGCTAGACTAACCGAACTTAACATAATAGCCGCTATGCACAGACTCTCGTCACCTAGTACGTACATAGCCCCCGCATATAATGGCAATTAATTCAATTGTTATACCTATGGGGATAATTCCCTCTTACAAGATTAGAAAGGAGACTCACCTCGCTCCAAAGTGCACTTCCAATTCAAAGAAACTGTCCAAATCCTCAATTCAGAGACGAACGATCCCAAACTAGTTAAACGAAGTAAAAAAAAGTCAATATAGACTCACAAGATCGAATTCTAGCTATTTAAGTAATTTCCCAACTCTTAACACAAGTTTCCTAAAATTCGACCCTGGGCCCACGTGCCCGAATTCCGACATTTTTTGAAGGAAGTTGTTCTCTACATCCTAAGGATCAACAATATATGATTTCTAATTTATTCTATAGCAAATTTTGTGGTTAAATCTAACTTTTATTAAAACCCTAGGTTTTTTCTCTAATCCCATGATTTCACCTTAATACTAGTGTTTAATCTACCTAAAACATAAGTAATAAAATAGAAATGGGTAGGACTAACTTACCTCAAGATGCTTGGTGAAGATTTTCTCTCAAGAGCTCAAAAATCGCCAATGGAGGAGTGAAAAGTGTCAAAAATGGGTTTGGAATCCGTATTTAATGAACCTTACTGGATCAGTGATTTCTGCATCTGTGGTCAGGGGACCGCATTTGGGAGAAAGGGACCGCATCTCCGGAATAGGGTGAAAGAGCTGGGCTATTTCTGCGGTCTCAAGGACGCACATGCGAAGCTGCTTCTGTGGTTCCTGGACTCCCTGCTCTGGGCCGCTTCTGTGATTAAAGGACCGTTTCTGCGGTCTCGCACCTGCGGTCCAACAACCGCAGGTGTGGTTATGGCAGAAGCAGCAAGCTTCAGTCATTTTTCAAAATTTCCACTTCACTCGAGCCTCGTCCGTTTGACGCTCGGGGCTCCCAAGCCCCGCCCGAACATATCAACAATTCTAATATCACGATACAGACCTACTTGAACCTTCAAAACACCCGAAACAACACTAAATCTAGGAATCACCCTCTAAAATCAAATAGATCAAACTTATGAACTTCAACTTCTTAATTTTCCTCCAACGAGTCAAAACACCCTTAAACTACTCGAATTGATGCTAAATTTTGTGGGTAGGTCTTAAATGATATTTCTAACTTTTACCGGAATTCGAAACCAACATACGAGCCCGATATTCATAAAATCAATCATTAGTTAGTTTCTTTAAATCCTTAATATTTCAGATTAACAATTTCTAATGAAAATTTATTACTCGGGCTAGGGACCTCGGAATTCAATTCCGAGCATATGCCCAGGTTCCACATTTTCCCGCGGATCCTTTGGAACCGTCAAAACATGAATTCGGGCCCGTTTGCCCAAAATATTGACAGAAGTAAAACTTAGCCTTTTGAGAAGATCCTAAAGAATTAAATGTGCATATTTTAATCCAAATTTCTTCTAAATCTCGAACCAACCATCCCCGCAGGATGTAAATTAGTTAAAGCGAGCACGAAGAGTTTTTAGTTGGGGAAACGGGGTTCTAAAAAGGTAAACGACTGGTCGGGTCGTTACATCCTCCACCTCTTAAACAAACGTTCGTCCTCGAATGGGCATAGAAAGATACCTGAAGTGCTGAATATATGAGGGTATATGCTCCGCATGTCCTCCTCGGACTCCCAAGTCACCTCCTTGGCTGGTTGGCCCCTCCACTGGACCCGCACTGCAGAAATCCTCTTGGACCTCAACTGGCGATCCTGTCTATCAATGATTGCAACTGGCTCTTCTTCGTAGGGGAAACTCTCATCCAGCTGAATGGTACTGAAGCCTATCACATGGGACAAGTCAGGATGATACTTTAGAAGCATCAATACATGAAAAATCGGATGAACTCCCGATAAGCTGGGGGGTAAGGCAAGCTCATAGGCAACCTCCCCAACTCGCCTTAATACCTCAAAGGGGACAATAAATCTTGGGCTTAGCTTGCCCTTCTTCCCGAACCTCATAATACCCTTCATTGGTGAGACCTTTAAGAGAACCTTCTCGCCAAGCATGAATTATACATATCGCGCCTTCTGATCTGCGTAACTTTTCTTTCTAGACTGAGCTGTGTGAAGCCTCTCCTGAATCAACCTTACCTTATCCAAGGCATCATGTACCAAATCTATACCATGTAACTTAGCCTCGCCAGGCTCGAACCACCCGATAGGAGAACGACAGCGACAACGATATAATATGGAGCGATCTCTATTCTGTACTAATAACTATTTTTGTATGTAAACTCCGCCAAGGGCAAGAACGGGTCCCACTGCCCCCCAAAGTCAATCACACAGGCTCTAAGCATGTCCTCTAGAATATGAATCGTCCACTCGGACTGTCCGTCGGTCTGAGGATGGAATGATGTGCTAAGCTCTACGTGGGTCCCCAACTCACTCTGAACGGCTCTCCAAAAATGGGAAGTGAACTGAGGGCCTCTATCTGATATAATGGAAACAGGCACACCGTGTAATCGGACTATCTCCTGAATATAAATCTGAGCATACTTCTCTGCTGTATGCGTAGTCACCACTGGAATAAAGTGGGCTGACTTGGTCAACCTATCAATGATGCCCCATACTGAATCAAACTTACGCAAGGTCCGCGGTAACCCAACTACGAAATCCATGGTAATGCACTCCCATTTCCACTTATGTATTAGTATCTGCTGAAGTAGGCCACCCGATCTCTGATGTTCATACTTGACCTACTGGCAATTCAAACACCTAGCCACATACTCCACTTTGTCTTTCTTCGTCCTTCGCCACCAATAGTGCTGCCTCAAGTCACGATACATCTTCGTAGCTCCCGGGTGGATGGAATACCTCAAACTGTATGCCTCCTCTAGTATCCTCTCCCTCAAATTATCAACGTTAGGAACACAAGATGACCCTGGAGCCGCAAAGCACCATCCTCGCCAATAGAAACCTCCTTGGAACCTCCCTGAAGCACCGTCTCTCCGAGAACCGCCAAATGTGGATCATCGAACTGTCGGGCCTTTATCTCCCCCGATAATGAATACTGAGCAACCATACAAGCAAGAACCCGACTGGGCTTCGAAATGTCCAACCTCACTAGTCTGTTAACCAAGGACTGAATATCCCAAGCTAGTGGCCTCTTCCCTGCTGGAATGACTGCCAGGCTACCCATACTCTCTGCCTTCCTGCTTAAGGCATCTGCGACCACATTCCCCTTTTCGGATGATAAAGAATGGTGATGTCATAATCCTTCAGTAACTCAAGCCACATGCGCTGTCTCAAATTAAGATCTCTCTACTTGAACAAATGCTGCAAGCTATGATGATCAATATAAACCTCGCACGACGTCCCATATAGGTAGTGCCTCCATATCTTAAGAGCATGAACAATTGCCGTCAACTCCATATCGTGCACATGATAATTTTTCTCATGAATCTTCAGCTGACGAGAGCTATATGCAATGACTCGCCCCTCCTACATCAATACACAACCCAAGCTAACGCATGAAGCATCACAATACACTGCATACATCCCTAAACCGGAAGTCAATACAAGAACTGGTGCTGTAGTCAAGGTTGTCTTGAGCTTCTGGAAGCTCGCCTCGCAATCATTGGTCCAATGGAAAGGAGCACCCTTCATGGTCAATCTAGTAAGAGGTGATGTAATAGATGAAAAGCCCTGCACGAATCGCCTGTAATAACCTGCCAACCCCAGGAAACTCATTATCTCGGTAACTGAAGTATGGCGTGGCCAACTATGAACTGCCTCAATCTTCTTGGGATCTAACTTAATACCTTCTCCTGACACAATATTCCCCAATAATGCCACTGACTCTAGCCAAAACTCACACTTGGAGAACTTAGCATATAACTTCTTCTCTCGCAAGGTCTGGAGTACTACTCTCAGATGCTGCTCGTGCTCCCCTGGGCTATGTGAATATATCAAGATGTAGTCAATGAAGACAATGATGAAGGAATCAATATAAGGTCTGAACACACTGTTTATCAAATCCATAAATGCTGGTGCGGCATTAGTCAAGCCAAAGGATATCACCAAAAACTCATAATGGCCATATCATGTCCGGAATGCAGTCTTCGGAACATCTAAGTCCCGAATCTTCAATTGATGGTACCCTGACCTCAAGTCTATCTTAGAGAACACCTTCGCACCCTGCAACTGGTCAAACAATTTATCGATACGAGGCAACAGATATTTGTTCTTGATGGTGACTTTGTTCAACTGGCGGTAATCAATGCAAATCCACATAGTCCCATCCCTTTTCTTCACAAATAACACTGGTGCACCCCAAGGCGATACACTAAGTCTAATATACCCTTTTGCTAACAACTCCTCAAGCTCCTCCTTCAACTCTGTAGGAGCCATGCGGTACGGTAGGATAGATATAGGCTGGGTACCTGGATCCAAATCAATACAGAAATCGATATCACGATTAGGTGGCGTGCCAGGAAGATTATAAGGAAGCACATCGGCAAACTCTCAAACTACTGGAACTGAATCAATCGTTAGAGACTCTAAGGTGGTATCCCGAACATAAGCCAGGTACGCCAAACACCCCTTCTCGACCATGTGTCGAGCCTTTAAGTAAAAGATAACCTGGCTAGTGGTATCAACTGTGAAACGCTTCCACTCCAACCCTGGAAATCCTGGCATTGCTAAAGTAACAGTCTTGGCATGGCAATCTAGAACAGCGTGATATGGAGACAACTAATCCATACCAAGGATGACCTCAAAGTTGATCATGTCAAGCAATAGGAGATCTGTTATAATATCAAAACCACAGAAGGCAACCACACATGATCGGTAGATCCGATTTACAACCACGGAATTGCCCACGGGAGTGGACACATGAATAGGAATGTCCAACGGTGCAGGAGGAATGACCAAGAAATGAGCAAATAGAGATGATACATATGAATAGGTGGATCTGGGTCAAATAATACCGAAGCATATCTACGACAGACGAAAATAATACCTGTGATGACGGCGTCTGAGGCCAATGCATCTGGCTTGGCTAGAAGAGTATAAAATCTGGATGGAGCACCAGCTGGTTGGCCTTCGCCTGACTGAGCAGTAGCTGGCTAACCTCTCCCTGTCTGGCCTCCACCTCTAGGATGTCCCCTACCGGTCTTCCCTCCACCTCTAGGTGGCGGGGCAACCGTTGTTGAAACTACAGGCTGCTGACCCTGCTGTACTACCTTGACCCTAAGTCTAGGGCAGGTTCTCTTTATGTGACCTGGATCTCCACACTCGTAGTAGCCCCTCAGCACCATCGCTGCTGCCCCTGAAGTCTGAGCTTGTTGATCGAATATCCACCAGAAGGACCCTGAATGGCTGATGGGTGATAAGAACTCTTTGGCATGGCACTAAAGTAAGCACTAGGAGAACCTTGATGACTAGAATACCCACTGGAAGAACCCTGACTAGGTGGTGGACGGTAAGAACTGAAATAAGGTCTCACTAGAGCACCTCAGGGAGGTGGTGGTGCTAAATACGGGGGCCTGCTGGACTGAACCCTCCTCGTGTGCCTCCTACCCCTGGCTGGGGCACCTCTGAACTCTCTAGAAAGTCGGACCCTTTTGTCCTACTAAAACTGCTCTCTACTCCTCCAACGATAACCCTTAATCCTGCGTGCAATATCCACTACTAGTTGATACTTAGTACCCATCTCTACCTCTCGGGCCATGCTAGCTCGAATACCGTGGTACAACCGTGCAACAAACCTCTGCTCTGTCTCTGCATCTGTGGGAAGTATCATGAGTGAACGGCGAGACAATTCAGAAAATCTCGCCTCATAGTCGGTCACGAACATCTAACCCTACTCAAGATGCTCAAACCGATACCACAAATCTTCCCTCTCAGAGGGTAGGATATACCTGTCCAAGAATACCTGTGTGAACTGACCCCAAGAGAGGGGAGGAGAACCTGATGGCCTGCCAAGAACATAGGATTACCACCATCTACGGTCCCTGCTCTCCAAATGAAAAGTAGTGAAGTCAACTCCATATGACTCAAGTATCCTCATATTGTGCAATCTGTCACTGAACCTATCGATGAAGTCCTGATCATCCTCATGTCACTCACCGCCGAAGATAGGAGGGTGAAGCCTGGTCCATATATCCAATAACTTCTATGGATCACCATCCATAGCTGGCCTGAGCTGGGGCACCGCTGCAGCAACTGCTTGGCCCCTATCTGCAGGTAGTGCACACGGAGTCTGGTACACTGTGGCCGTATGAACCGAAGCCTGAGCAAAGAGGTCTATGCTCCCCCTCCTACCTGTGAGGTAGCTAGATCTGCTGGAAATAAACCAGCCTGAGTCATAGAATCCATGAACCGAAGCATACAACCAATGACCTCCTGAAATCCCGCCATGAACCAAAGCATATTGCCAATGACCTCCTAAAATCTCGGTGCTATCATAAAGTCTATCGGGGTAGGCTCAGCTGTGGGAATCTCGCCCTGCTCCTCGATAATAGGATCTCCTACAGGATTTGCTGGTGGTACTATTGGAGTTACTCTAGGACTCTCTTGTCCTCTACAACGAGGGGAGTAGCTCCGCCCGATTCTGGAACATCAGCCGTGTGTGTCCTCACTATCTGTGAGATAATAGAGGAGGGAAATTTAGTACACCAACCACTGCACGATATGAATGAATAAAGAGTAGTTCTTCCTAATACCCTATAGCCTCTCGAAGATAAATACAAACGTCTCCGTATCGATCTACAAGATTCTATTAGGTTTGCCCATGACTTGTGAGACCTACGTGAACCTAGTGCTCTAATACCATGTTGTCACGACCTATTTCCACAACAGGTTATGATGGTACCCAACACTATTGCCGGGCAAGCCAATGCGGAAAAGTACTAACTAAACTTTAATTTACCTTTACCCCTAACTAGTGGAATTATTCTTTAAGTTGAAATAAAATCAGAAATGATTAATAAAGTCATGATAATCATACAACTCCAAAATAATATATTCTACTAATGTGTGTGCCAGGACCTAGTGTCACAAGCTGTGGGCAACTAGTAGAATATACAAAATGATCGCATTATCCTACTATCCGAAGCACAATAGACAGCAAAAGACACTACATAAGAAAGACTTCTTTAGGCTGTGGAATGGCATGGAAGGGAAGCAGCTCACCGTAGAAGTCTTAAGTCCACTCAGAGATACGTATCATACTGGTAGCCAGATACACCTGCCTCAGACCCTGTACAATTAAGTACAGAAGTGTAGTATGAGTATATAAATAATATGTATCCAGTAAGTATCCCGTCTAATCTCGAATAAGTAGAGACGAGAGGTCGACTTGACACTTACTAGGGTCAAACAATGTGAGAAGAATATATAAATAGCATGGATAGCACAAGTTATTAGCTTTTAAAAAAAAGAAATCATTAAATAACAGCTCCTTCCCAAGTACTATGGATACTCATCTATATTCCAAATAGATATGAACCTCATTCCTCAGAGAAATGCCAAGCAAAACATGTGCAAGCAACACCGTGGGACGTACGGCCCAATCTAACATAAAAATAAATTATGCACCGTGTCGATGCCCCCTTTTTCTCGTGAAATTGGGTTTATGACATTTGGGCGGACAACTCGTTTCCTTTTGGGAATTGGATTTGAATTGAAGAGTCGCCACCTAATGATTAAGTGCACTAGGACACTAAGAAGAATTTTGATTTAGAAAACCAGAGATTGGGTAAGAGCTTCAAATTATCTTGAGGGGAAAGTGTTAGGCACCCCTCAAGATCCATTAGTGTAGTTTTTGGCCATGATATAATTGTGACTTTAAGTGCAAACAATAAGTAAACAAGCAAGAATTGTAAACACGGGGTGGTTTTCACATAATGGTTGCAAACAACTGAAGTAAAAGAAGTTAAAGAAGCTGAAGTTTGGGAAGAAAGCAGTTTTGAAGTTCTAAAAATAGACAAGTAAGGGGAAGGCGTTTTCACATAATTGCTGCAAGTATTTGAAGTTAAAAAAAATTTAAAGAAGCTGAAAATTAAACAGTTTTTAAAATTCTAAAAATAAACAAGTAAGGGGAAGGGGTCCTAGGTTTATGAATAATATGGATCACCCCACACAACACCCAGTAACCGTTTATACACGTGGTGTTATCGCGTGGTCATCATATCCATATCTACCCTTTCCCATCCCGTTAAGGTAGAACAATCTCGTTTTCCTATTGCATGCTACTACCCGCCCCAATCCTATAAACCCTAGAGGTATTTGGGACTGCTAATCCTAATGGGAAGGGATGTGAGGTTTTATAGTTTCAAAGGAAAAAAATTCTAATGCGACAATCAAAACACATACGTGACAAATATGGGGGAGAAACACATAACAAATAGAAAGGCGCAAACAAACCTCCTTAAAAAAATAAAGAGAAGCATATAGTTTAGCATGTCTTTACATGTACTGATTAGGTTTGTTTAAACTTAAAAGATGTGGCAAATTGTTCTATTACATATTTCAGAAAAGAATCCCGTATCAAGCCTGCCTGCTGGTTGTAGTTGATAAGAATCTGATTCAATTTATAGGTTACCCTATGGCTTGCCTAAGTGTTAAACGAAACCTATAGGCATGATATCTATTAGTTTCAGAAAGAAGTATACTGATTTAGGAAAACAAACTGTCAATTACAAGAGTATAAATTCTACAGTCGCTATTGCTTCTACTGATTTTAGACTTATAAGCAAATGGACGATTCTGATTTAGTTGATGGTTACTATAGGCATGCTTTCCAGTAATTACTAATTTAAATATTTTTTACAGTCGAAATAAGAGTGTAGAAATTCCTATAGGCATGGTATCTAAATGTTGTTAGTTGTTTAAACCTATTAAACATGTTTGCCTAGTGATAGATGTAGATGTAAGAATTCAGGAAGTCCTATAGGTATATTATCTAGATTATATGTAGCATTTCAGAGATGACTCATAGACATGGTCTCTATATAATGCAGAAGTTCAGAATCTATAGTTTCTATATGAGATACAGAACCTAGAGGCATGGTTTCTATATAAAATGTAAAACCTATAGACATGGTTTCCATATGAAATGCAGAATCCTATAGATATGGTTTCTATGCAGAAACGAAAGTTGAAATCATAATATGAGTGCAGAAGTCTAAAATCACCTATGAACATGATATCTATCATTTTGCATGCATGATTGACCCTCCCCTTTTCACTAACAGCCCCAATAGTTATTATAAGTTATTATTACAACCCAGAATGAATAAGAAAAAGTAAAATTACATCAGAGAAACTAAAAAAATTTACAACCAAGGAGAGCGTGATTCAGGTTTCCTGCCTGAAGCATGAAATAAACCAACTCCAAAGACCAAAATCCAAAGCCTTTCACATTTGTGTGTGTTAGAGTTCCCAAGAGCCTCATGGACTCTGGGCAGTGCTTGCACCCAAATATATTGCAAAATTGAGTTATAGACTAGTGTGGAAGATCCAGCGGTCAAGTGTCCAAGTTTAGAGGGAGCTCAAGGTCCCAAGGCTAGGCTCACAAAAGGGGGGCAGAACTTAGAAACTAGGAATGAGTGCAAGTGCAGAGAGGGGATACTGGGGAAAAACAAAGATAGGCTGGTGGTCATACCTAGAAATTGGAAGTGCTAGCATGCCTAACCAGCCCGTCAGCCACATTATTTGGGAGTTAGGATCCCCTAAGGGATCAGGTCCAAACACGAGCAACAATTTGGATGTTGCCATGTTCTGAACTTCAACTCAAATACATAGAAGGGGGACATGGTGTAGGGATTCATAGTAGAAACATATGCAAAGAAGTTGACATGATAATTAACATTAAATATAGGCAGCAAAGCAGACAGGGATGTAGGGATTCATAGTAGAAACATATGCAAAGGAATTGACATGCTAATTAACATTAAGCATATGCAGTAAAGCAGACAGGGGTGTAGAAGCTGTAAAGTAAACATATTGGGATGAGGCTGAAAATCAAACTAGAACATAGCAGTTTCAGGGAAACAAAAGAAGAAAGCAGTAGTCTCGTGAAGCCAAAGTGCAAGCAAATAGTGAGAATGCTATGATCAGAGAACTATAATACTTGAGTAGTGTAAAAGTGTTGAATTAAGAGTTGTTCGTGTTAACCGTGTATCATGTGTTAAAGAAGGTCCTGTATTTATAGTGTAGAACGCAAGCAAAAATAGGTAGGAGAATAATTTGAAAAATCAATTACAAAAGGTTTCCCTTTGATAAAGGGATTCTGGTTTCAAACGGGTAAAATAATTAAGGAAAGAGACCAATAAAACACCCTTTCAAAATAGTACAAAAGGGGTAAGTACATAGAGATAAATTTAAGTAAAAGTCTTGACAGCAAGCGGTTTGTGCAAATAAGGAAAGGAAATTAATCAAACAACCAGTAAATCCCAAGGTTTGAATTTGGTATGGATGAATGCAGTCAAAAAAGGTGGAGAAATGGTTTACTTAAAGAAAATCAGTAACAATCAATCAAACCCTAAAAAAAGATTCTGAATCAAACATAAGTTAAAAACCTTTTCAGAAGAAGGAATTCATCACACATATAAAAAACATACAACCATGCTTAAACATAAAGGACTATCATGCCAATCAGTAGAATAGTCTAGCATAGAAAAAGTTAAGAGTTGTAAACACAGAAGTTCAACTTAGCTCATAGACTCAGAATGAGTCTAAAAAAGTCGAGGGTTCCAAAATAGAGCCCTAGTCCAAACACAAGATTAACCTCGTCAAAACCCCCAAATTCTAGGGTTTGTACTTAGAATTAGATACAAAGACGAGGAGGCAAGTAATTGAAACATGCTCAGAGATCTCTTTCAGAGACTCATGAGAAAATAAACAAATACAATAGCAAGTTCAAAGCAAACAGAGTAAAGAAACTGATTTGAAGCATAATGAGGGTATAAGGAACATGTTTTAGAAAAAATCCTGGGACTTAAACAAGTTCAGAAGAGAAAAGAGGTAGCATAACACTTCAGAAAATAGTAGAAGAAACATGTTTAAAGAGAACTCAAACAAGGTCCAGTAAAAAGGCAAACAAAGAACTTAAGAACTCCGTATGAGATACATACAGTAGGAGAACACAAAATACCCAAAAAATAATATCAACAAGACATATAGGAAAAACACAGTAGGACGAACATGTAAGCATGGTGTGTAAACACAGTAGAAAGACAAAGGCACAGAAGAACATATATAGCAGAAAACATAAGAAAGCAGTAGAAGCACATGCATGACAAATATACACAAAGGAAAAGAAAAATCGAAGAACAGTTTGAGTTTTTTTCAGAAACCCTAAATCGAAGAGAAGTAATTTTTGAAAGAAGAAAAATTGGGGAAAACATTTAAGAACTTAAGTAGCACAGCTATAGAACCGATCTAAGAAAACAAACAGAGAAAACCTCATATAGCTAGGGGTTTTGAGGAACCCTAAAGCGAGAAAGGCTTGGAAAAGGTCCGATCTAGGTCGGATGAGTCAGAACCATGCTCGAAATGCTTTTGATACGCTGGAGCAAAGCCGGAGAGGCCATGGAACCTTGAATCAGAGAAAATTTGAATGGACACCATCAAGGTCAGACCTTGAAACTTCGAACGCCAAGCATTTAAGAGCAGAGATACATGGGTATAGGCCATCTATAGCCTGAGAGGCCATGGATTCCGGTGAGTTTGCGGTTGAATATGGTAGAAGGCGATTAGGGTTTCAAGAACCTTCAAGTAAGTTTGAGAGTGGAAAGGAATTTAGGGGTGGATGATAGAGTGAAATGAGTTCTGGTTGGGGGTTTGGGCGAATTAAAATGGTAATGGGAGATCGTGGCCATTGATCAGATTAATCAATGGTCTGGATTAAAAGAGGCTTGGGTCGGGTAGCTAAATGGGTTAAAGGTATGGGATTGGGCTAGCCCGATTGGGATTCAAAAATTGGATCAATTAGGGGGGAGGGGGGTCAATGTGTCTATAATCGAAATGAAATGGGGTTGCAATTGAAACGAAATGAGGCAAAATTTTAAATAGCGAGTTTTCCCCCTTTTATTTTATAAAAATAGTAAACATAATTTTGAAAGCAAATTAAACGTACTAGATCGGTTAATAATATATAAATATTAATTTAAAAATATTGGAACCAATTTCATAGTTATAAAATGCTATTAATTCTCAAAAGTAGGCTAAAATTGCAATTACATGCAATTTGACTTTTAAAATACCAAATAAATTTGTAAAAATGTATAAAAATTACTCTAGCTATATTTAGGTATAAATATGATAATTAAATAAGTTATTCATCAAGATGATAATTTTGGAAATAATTATTGGTTTTTATACTGCTAAAATGGACAATAAATTGATTTAAAAATTGGGAAAAATACTAAAACACTTGGGCATACTTATATATGTATATATATATAAATATATTATTATTTTGAAAGTATTTTTCACATAAAAATACATGGGGAAAAAGTGGGTATCAAAAACTGCCCCTCTTTACCCGGGAAGGATGGAAGAGTTGTGGGGTAAAGATATGATGGCCAATTTTTACCGAATGGAATGGTTTGAAGTGTTGACCGTGCTCTAGTTCCTGAGCTGCCTACATATCCCTAGTCTTATAGGAATCGGGTCATATGTAGTTCAGGGTCCGTCGGTGGAGTATGCCGATGGGTATTTTCCAAGAACGGACGCAATATTTCAGGCTAGGTGAGTGATCGGCTTACGGGAATGGTACGGCTGCGGGCAATGGAGTGAAACGCTCCTGTGGGGACGGCTGTAGCTTGACAGTTTACCTGCAGATAGGCTATATGCACATATATTGTGCATAAATTTAAACATGATGCGATTTCCTGTTGGACCATGAATGCTGTCCTCGGACGGTTAGGATGACCCATGAAGCATATAATAAAGGATTCGCAGGCTAAGAAATGATGCTCTCGAGCTATGAGAATGATGCCTCTGAGTGATGATGCCTTTGAATAATGATATGCAATAGATAAAAGGAGTCCTCAGGCCATGGCATGGCATGGCATTCTGGGGCTATGCGAATGGTGCATCCGAATAATGATGCCCTTGGACAGCTTGGCGATCTTTCAGCCCATGAAATGCGATAGGTGGTGATCTTTTATCCCATGAGAGCGTAAATAAAGTAGCTATATTTCAGCCGATGCAAGACATAAATAAAGGTGGCAATTTTTTAGCCGATGTGAAGGTGGCGATATTTCAGCCGATGCAAGATATAAATAAAGGTGGCGATATTTTAGCCGATGTAAGACATGAATAAAGGTGGCGATATTTCAGCCAATGCAAGACATAAGTAAAGGTGGCAATATTTCAGCCATGCAAATGGAGATAGAGCTTAACCTCGGAAGACAGAATGGTAGCCTTATGCAATGCAAGAAATGCAGATGGAGACAGAGCTTAGTCTCGAAGAGCAGAATGATAGCCTTATGCAATGCAAGAAATGCAGATGGAGATAAAGCTTAGTCTCGGAAGGCTAAATGGTAGCCTTATGTAATGCAAGAAATATAGATAAAGGTAGAGCTTAACCTCAGGAGGCGGAATAGTAGCCTTATGCACTGCAAGAAATGCAGATGGAGACAGAGCTTAGTCTCGGAGGATAGAATGATAGCCTTATGCAATGCAAGAAATGTATATGGAGACAAAGCTTAGTCTCGAAAGGCAGAATGGTAGCCTTATGCAATGCAAGAAATGTAGATAGAGGTAGAGTTTAACCTCGAAAAGCAAAATAGTAGCCTTATGCATAGGATAAAAGGCAAATCATTATAAAAATTCTTAGATGATAGCTGGTAGCTGATTGTGATATTGCAACTGCTGGGGATATTGTATGCGGATAGTAACCGTGAATAGGAGTGATAATCCCGAGAGTTGCATTCCTGAACAATATGAGTGTATAAGATATAACTTTGCGACTTGGGTGTCTGCATCTAAAGAAGAATCGTGAGTTTTGTAAAGGGGAAAGGTTAGTTCCGTGTTCCCGCTGACTTCGCTCGACCTGTTCGGCTCTGATTTGGTGATACTGTATGTATCCTTGGGGTAATGTTGCTAAATAGAGCACTTTTGGAGATAAACATGCATGTTGCAAACATATAGCATGAATACATAGTTGAGAATAGTTTTCTTCAGATGAACCAACGACTGAGATGTGGTCCAAGACATTGCTACTTCTCTTGCTTTGGAATTTTGAGGGTCCCCCTCAAAATTCTGCCCCAGTTTACTGGATTGCTACTTCTGACGACTGCTTGCGATGATAGGCTGAAGTTATTCCGGAATATTGAGAGTCCTCCTCAAAATTCTTCCCCAGTTTCCAATTGCGAGGGAGGAGGGGGGGGTG